>CM077091.1:142259090-142416765 GCA_039513925.1 Platanthera zijinensis | reverse complement strand
AACAAAGCCTATTACATAATAGTATTTAAGCCAACATGCACTAGGTTACAGTATAAAAGCTAACTTGACTTTATAATTAAACCGTACCTGTCACACGTCTGCCTGTTGATGGCCTCCTGCTGGACAAAGATTATAGACTCTCGGTTGAGCGGAGAATAGTGGAACGCAGTTAACTCCATCGCCTTGCCCATTTTTTCTTCATAGGTTGCTCCCTTGCTTTCTCTCGGACCTTGCACGTTCGCTCTAACAATCTCGGGATAGTGCCCCAGCTTTCCACAAGTAAAACATGCACCCGGGGTTCGGTTGGTAGTTGCCCCAGAGGCACCTGAAGAAGGGGCTGGACCCGATGTCCTAGCCTTTTTGTTCCATTTGCGGAACACCGATTTTGAGGAGTTTGGTCTTTTGAACTCTGACCCCTTCTCAACCGAGTCATTCTTAGCCTGAACGTTCTTCATGTCTTTTTCCAAAGACGGGCCGTGTTGACCAGGGTCAGGAAACTCTGCGTCATAGGCCCTGAAAGTAGCAATCTCAAGTCATCTCTCAAGCCTTCGTAGAATCGGTTCGTCTTGTGCTCCTCATCAGCAAAGGTAGCGCTTGCATACCAACCTAAACGGGTAAACTCGTGGAGATACTCATCCACGGTACTATCTCCTTGAACCAACTTCTGGAACTCATTTTCCAAAGCAATCCTCTGAGCTGAGGGGAGGATCGAGCCAAGAACAACCTCGAAAACTCCTCCATTGAGACATCAGTCAACTGCTTACCCCTCAAATGGTGTAGCTCCAAGCCTTCCCACTATAACCTTGCGTCACCATCCAACAAGAACGTCGCGATTGTGGTCTTCTGCCACTCTTCGGTCTCAGTAGCTGTCAGCACTCTCTTAATTCTAGAGAGCCAATCCTCTGCTTGAGTTGGGGTTCCCGTCCCCGAGAACACAGGAGGATTGAAGCCCATCACGTGCTTCAGCTGCTTCTCCGTCGCTCTCCTAGGCAATGCTGGCTCCACGGCCTGCTCCACCCTCCTTGGCTCTGCCGCTTGGAGTGGTACTTGCTCCACAGCAGGAGCAGGCTACTGCACCTGCCTCGTAGGCTGCACATTGATTATCGCAAACACAGTGTCTGCTACCAAACGAATGGTCTTAGCCGAAGGAGGTGTTGCCGACGCATCATTTGGTGCACTGCTTGCCTCATAAACTGGACGGTCTGACGGCCCAGCACCACTCCTGGTCACCTATAATCGTACAAAACACCAATAAGTGACCAGACAATATTGCAAAAATGCAATTATAGGAACACGCAGGTTCCCATAACATGTGTATTTTCATTCCTAAGTGGACATTCATGGGTTCTTTTCATGTTATAACGATGATGCACACACGTGTGCTCACCACCCCTTAAATGGAATTCGCCCACGAATTCATTTAAGCCTGACCGAAACTGATAGTCTGATATCAAATTGTAACACCCCTATCCGTCACATAGCATAGAGCAGTAGGTCCGGCCGGGGCCCGACGCCATATACTACGGACAGACCCGGCGAGTTACTAGATGAAACCATTCAACCAATCACAACATTCTACACAGAGCATCTAGCGAAAGCATTTTATTAAGTTGCAAAGGAAAGAACCCAACACACGCATGAATGTCCACTAACAAAAACCTAGAAGGAATGAAGTACAAAATACATAAATGTACTAGCCTTATGACTTTACAATAGTTTACTTAAACTTAAAACAGTGTCTTGCATACATCGGCTCGCAGGCCGTACACACATGAAGTAAATAAGTAAACAAACAAGGCCTTTGAGGGCCGGCTCAGTAACTTGGGCTTTGGCCCGCTATTTACCGCTTGGCTCCGCAGCACCTGCAAGCTCAATCCACCGCAACGTTGGCAAACAAGAATAACGATCAGCTAAAGCTGACCAAATTTATAACGATTCCGCCCCCAAACTGGGGCGGCGAAAGCTTCTTCCCTGCACTTGTATTAGTATAAAGAGACAGGATTGTGAAAGTATAATTTAAGCACACTTCACCACAGGAGTTGGCACAAACGGTCGTACACCCCGTGTTCTCAGGGCACTTACATGGTGGAACCGGTCCACCACCGCCCCGGGACGACAATCTCGTGAGCAATAAAATTTTCATGTCTTAAGCCGAAGACCCTCCCTCTATGCAATCGGTAGGCCCTTAAAACTGAACTACATAGAGCAGGCACGGTTTCACTCAACCCGCCGCTCACTGTGCCACAACAATCAAAGTCATCGGTATGAGCTAAGTTTCCCATGACCCGTAACAACAAAGTACATAACCCGGTTATGTACAACGATGGCTCCCGGACCACCAAAGATGGCAGAATCACGCTTCTGCCCAGAATTCCGGGTGCGCCTTGGGGTTAATCCCCAAGGATTCCTGCTGCAATCTACCGCGTAGAAACCCAAAAAACATCCAAAGGCACGAAGTCTTCTCTGGCTAACAATGCAAAGCAAAACCGATCCAGACCAACATGTCCTAGTAGGCTTCACACACCATGCATATGTCCGTACTACGATTCCGGACTCTAAATAAGGGGGACTTTACATATCTATCCCAAAGAACACCGCAAACTCGCCGCATACTCGCGAGAGAGGGTTTTCCTATGCAAAAGAAGAAGAGCCTCACATGCTCAAGATGAGAATAGTTAGCCTAGCATTTCTCCTCGGTGCCATGGAAAACTACGCAGTTGAAAAGCACCGCAACGATCTTGCCTCCGCGGATTTGGGCTCGGTTTGCGGTTTGACGCTCTGAATCTCCTCCGGCGGGTGGATCTGCCTCTTTCTCCAAACTCCTTGCTCTCCCTTCTCTCTAGGTTTTAGAAAGAGCATGGCTAAATTAAAGTGAAGGTTTAAACCCATTTCCCGGCCTTAACCCTAGCATGGAGAGCCTGGGATGTTAGATCCCAAAATAAGGAAACGAACGGCTGCGATTTGCCCCAAAAATAAACTTCCTGGGCCGAACACGGTTTGCGACACGCCCGTGTCCAAGGCCGTGTAACTCATTCGCCGTCGAAACCGTCACGTCCCGAAAAGAACACGGGCACCCGACACGCCCGTATCATGCTCGACACGCCTGTATCAACCAGCACATGCCCGTGTCAACTAGCACACGCCCGTATAGCTGGGCGTGTTCCTCCAATGACTTAGGACCAACACGTCCTGAGAAGAACACAGCCATGTGACATGCCCGTATCATAGGCGTGTGACAGACACGCCATGTCCCAGGCCGTGTAGCTGATAACTTCTCAAATGAAGTTATCTAATCTCCTGTTTTCTACAATAATAGTTGTGATAAATGAGGAGAAATGATTTAAATTAGTTTAAATGTTCATAAATTAATATTTATCTTATTCATGCTTGATTTACCTATTTTGTCTATGTTTTTCTCATTAGAAATGATGTGGAAATCGAACCGGAGAAACAAGTGCTGGAATTATATTTTGTCTGTGCAGTTGTTATAGAAACCTGTTTTCAGTTGTTATAACAAGTTCTGGACGGATTTAAAATTCGAATTTCGAATTTTGCGCCAAAACCAAATATGGAAGGAGACATCTATTGGGAAAGGGCTGCTCGTTTTTAACAGGGGTTTTTCATACCTAAAGGGCACGAAATTAGAGAGAGGAGAGAGATCTTAGAACCATTATCTTGGAGAAGGAGGAGAAGAACGGCTAGGGTTTGGACGCACCGACGAGAAGGAAGAAGGGTCTAAGTGAGATCTACACGCATATTCCTGCAGCATTAAAACTCATTAAGCATGTCTAGTAAGACCTTCTTTGTTGTGTGGTTTCATCCCTCTATCATGAACAAATCGTATGGATCTTGTATGATGTGAGTACCTTGTTTTATTGTGATGATTTTACTTTAAATTTATTTTATGGTTGTTTGAATCGCTATCTTTATTGGGTTTATGTTCTTTGTTTGTGGAAATTTTTGAGCAAGCATTCATCTTCTAATTAGCATGGCAAGATTCGAGAGAGGAGTTATGCTAATCTAGGGTTGAATCCGTTATTCTACGCGGCGAGATTCGAGAGAGGAGTTGCGTTGTTTTTTAAATCAAAATTCCATCTTTTTACTGCGCTGCAAGATTCGAGAGGAGTGACGTAAGTGTGGCATAAACTCCAATATAACATCAAGAGAGAAAGAGATTTCCTCTTGAGTTAGCATCATTGATTTTGATCGTCATGTTATTTACTTTCCACCTAAGTTAGAGATAACTAGGGAAATTGGATAAACGGAATTCTGAGATCGAGAGATGATGAAATCCACTTTAAAATCGATGCAAGATAGCAATGAAGAGAACCATTAAAGATCACTAGAAATCTCGTCACAATAGGCAAGGGAAAACAACATGCAAGATCATTTCTCCAACTTTGATAAAAGTATTTTCCAAGAATCGTGTTTAGTTTAATCTTTATTTGTTTAAAATTTTATTATTTATTATAAATTAAATCTACTAAAAAAAGTATCCCACTTGGATTCAAGGAACGAGTAAGGCTAGTAATTACGAGCACTAACATTGCACTTCCTCTAGGAACGATAACTCAACTCATCATTTTATTACTTGATTCGACACGTGCACTAGCGTGATTACGTAGATCCATTTTGAGCATATCAAGTTTTTGGCGCCGTTGCGGGGACGCGCAACTAGTTTAGTGTTTTATTTCTCGTAATATTAGTTAAACTTTAGTAGTTGTAGATCAAGTATTTTGTTTTTTTTTTAATTGTGTTCTTGTTTTGCCACTTATTTCGAAGCTTTGTGGTGTATGTCAAGGTATAGAAACCCGGAATTATTGCCACTAAACTTAGAAATAGAGCGCACCTGTAGACAAAATCGAGAAAACCTTAGAACGGAAAACGTTATTCATCTTGAGATGGATCATAACGAACAACAAGTTATCGATGATATGGAGGGTCACGTGAACCATAACGGACAAGCTAATCCAAATATTCAACACGTGCTGCCCCGAATGACATGTAGGGATTACAACACACCTTTTAGGGGAGGTTTGCACACGAGTATAGCCCGATCACCTATAGAAGCCAATAATTTCAAGATGGACTCTTTCATTATGCAACAAGTTCAACTAAATAAATTTGGGGGTCTTAGCATCAAGATGCAAACTCTCATTTAAAAACCTTCTTAATAATATGCGACATGTTTAAGGCAAATGGTGTGTCCGCAGACGCAATTCAACTAAGAGCATTTCTTTTTCCTTAGAAGGTCGAGCAAGGGATTGGTTGGACTCTTTACCCGATGATGTTATCACCACATGGGCCCAATTAGAGATAAATTTTTAAATAAGTATTTTCCACCTTCTAAGACGGCTAAGTTGATTAGGGATATCACTACATTTATGCAACATCATGGGGAGACTCTTTATGACGCATGAGAGCGTTTTAAGGAGCTGTTAAAAAATGTCCACACCATGGGTTAGCACAACACCAGCAAGTATCCACGTTTTACAATGGGTTGCAAACCGCAACCATGATCCTAGTAGATGGAGCCGCGGGAGGTTCCCTAATGAAAAAATATCGGAAGATGCATACGCCATATTAGAAGATTTAACGTCTAATAATTACCAAACATATGAAAGACAAACAACAAGTAACACGACAGAGGTGCACCATGTAGATCAAATCACATCCATAGCCGCCGAAATGGCATCACAATTCAACTTGATTAATAAGAGGCTAGACTCATTATCTAATCTCGCGCCTAGCGCACCACTAACGGTTGAACAATTAAATCTGTTAACGGAGGAAGCGAACTTTATAGGAGGGCAACAAAGGCAAATTCCACCGGGATTTGCTAATCATTATCACCCCGAGTGGCGACATCACCCTAATTTCTCTTGGAGAAATAATCAAGGAGTGAATCAATCGCCGGGATTCCATCAAAATCTGAATCCAACCCAAGTGAATCCTCAAAACAATCAAAACAACCCTAGGAAGTTAACTGACGAAATAATTGTGGGGATGTTCCAAAAGAATGAGTCTAGGATTGGAGGGATTGAGTCATCTCTAAGATCTTTAGAGACCACATTGGGGCAACTAGCAACTACGTTAAGAAAAAGGCCGATTGGATCATTACCTTCAGATACTATGCCTAATCCAACAAGAGAGGAACCTCATAATCATTGTAATGCAATCGCTCTAAGGAGCGGGTAGAGATTCTAAGTGGAGATGGGCTGTTAGAAAAAGCTAGAGATGATGAGAGGAAGGAACAAGAAAATGGACCAAGAGGGTCGCAAGAAGAAGAGCCCGTAGAAGTTAAGGAACCGGAGGTAGTTGAAGTCCAACCACTAACGAATAAAAAGAAAGAAATTACCTATCCTCCACCTCCTTTCCCATCTAGACTAGCGAAGACGAAGCTCGATAAGCAATTTCAAAAGTTTATGGAAATCTTTAAAAAATTAACTATAAATATTCCGTTTGCTGAGGCTCTTGAACAGATGCCTAGTTATGTCAAGTTTATGAAAGACATCTTATCCAAGAAGAGGAAATTCGTTGAGAGGGAAATAGTCGCCCTAACTGAAGAATGTAGTGCAATATTACAAAAGAAAATACCTCAAAAATTAAAAGATCCAGGTAGTTTTACAATACCATGTTTGATAGGAACGACGTTTTCAGGGAGAGCATTGTGTGATTTGGGAGCTAGCATCAATTTGATGCCCTTGACTACATATACAAAATTGGGTCTTGGAGAGATTACACACAACATCTCTCACACTTCAATTGGCTGATAGGTCCTTAGCATTCCCTAAGGGAATTGTTGAGGATGTCTTGGTTAAAGTTGATAAATTTATCTTCCCAGCCGATTTTGTTGTGCTAGATATGGATGAAGATAAGGAAGTTCCTATTATTCTAGGAAGGCCGTTTTTAGCAACAGGAAGGACCCTCATAGATGTCCAAAAAGGGGAGCTAACAATGAGAGTCAACGAAGATGAAGTAACATTTAATATTCTTAAGACTATGAAATTTCCTGAAGACAAAGAAGAATGTTATTCAATTAAAGAAATTGAAGTGCCCTCTAGGTTGATACATGAGGAAGAAGATTTAGAACATAAGTTGTTAGACATAGTAAATAAAGAAAGTGAAGAAGATGAAGAGGTGGTTAACATGCTTAATTCACGAGAAAGGTTGCCACTAAATAGAAATTTTGAAGTGATAAATAGACCTAGCGAACCAAAAATAATGAAACCTTCTATTCTTGAACCGCCTACACTAGAATTAAAACCACTACCAGAACATCTTAAATATGTATTTCTTGGGAAAGATAACACTCTACGGTCATCATTAACGCTTCATTAAAAAGGAGGAGGAGTTAAAATTACTTGAAGTACTAAGGGAGTCTAAGGGAGCCATGGGATGGACTCTTGCCGACATTAAAGGGATCAGCCCATCTATTTGCATGCACAAAATCTTATTAGAAGATGGGGAAAAAGGATCCATTGAACATCAACGTAGGCTTAGTCCCCCAATGAAAGAAGTAGTGATGAAAGAAATCATAAAGTGGCTTGACGCGGGTATTATTTATCCCATTTCAGATAGTAAATGGGTAAGTCCAGTGCATTGTGTACCCAAGAAGGGGGGAATAACTATTGTTAAAAATGCTAACAATGAACTCATACCGACTAGGGCCGTCACGGGATGGAGGATATGTATAGACTATAGAAAATTGAACAAAGTGACTAGAAAAGATCATTTCCCGTTACCATTTCTCGACCAAGTTTTAGATAGATTGGCGGGGTGGGCAGTATTTTTTGTTTTTTGGACGGTTTATTCCGGTTATAACCAGATTATGGTAGCGCCTGAAGATCAGGAGAAGACGACATTCACGTGCCCGTTTGGGACATTTGCATTCCGAAAAATGCCGTTCGGATTATGTAATGCCCCTGCCACATTCCAACGATGTATGATCTCGATCTTCACGGACATAATGGATGATGGTATTGAAATTTTCATGGATGACTTTTCTGTTTTTGGACAATCATTTGATGGTTGCTTAGATGTATTAAGAAGGCCTTGGATAGGTGTGTGCAAGCTAATCTAGTTCTCAATTGGGAGAAGTGTCATTTCATGGTACGTGAGGGTATTGTGCTCGGGCACAAGGTGTCTAATAAAGGACTAGAAGTTGACCAAGCGAAGATTGAAGTCATTGAGAAGCTTTCTCCGCCGACGAATGTCAAGGGCATTCGTAGCTTCCTAGGTCACGCCGGATTCTATAGACGTTTTATTAGAGACTTCTCAAAAATATCAAAGCCTTTATGCAACTTACTTGAAAAAGATACTCCTTTTGTTTTCAATGATGAGTGCTTAGAAGCCTTCCAAACTTTAAAGGAAAAATTAATCTCCGCTCCCATTATTAAAGCACCCGATTGGACATTGCCATTTGTTCTCATGTGCGACGCTAGTAACTATGCGGTAGGGGCCGTGTTGGGTCAAGTGCACAACAAGGTCTTTCACACAATACATTATGCTAGTAAGACCCTTATAAATGCCCAGGTAAACTATACTACTACGGAGAAGGAACTCCTAGCGGTGGTCTTTGCTTTTGAAAAATTCCGCGCTTATTTGATTAGTTCTACGGTTATAGTTTACACAGACCATACAGCAATCCGATATTTAGTGGATAAAAAGGGTGCGAAGCCTAGGCTTATTAGGTGGGTTTTACTCCTCCAAGAATTTGATTTCGAGATTAAGGACCGTAAGGGAGCAGAAAACCCAATTGCAGACCACTTATCGCAACTAAAATATGACTGTGAGAAGGACGGACATATTGAGATTAAGGAAAGCTTCCCAGACGAATGTTTACTTGCAATTACAGAAGGGAGCATCCCATGGTATGCTGATTTTGTTAACTATATTGTTAGCAAGGTTTTTCCACCGGATTTCAGCTACCAACAAAGGAAGCGATTCCTTCATCAGGTGAAGTTTTACCTATGGGATGAACCGTATTTATTTAAAATTTGCGCTGATCAAATTATTCGTCGGTGTGTGCCCGAGATGGAAGTTCATAGTATTCTAGCAAAGTGTCATGCATCACCTTATGGAGGACACTATAAGGGAGACCGGACAACGAGGAAGGTTTTAGAGTCAGGATTCTATTGGCCAACTTTATTCAAGGATTCTCATCACTTTGTAGGAAAGTGTGACCGTTGTCAACGTGTTGGAAATCTTCAGTGGGGAGCAAGCATGCCCATGAATGGAATCCCTGAAGTAGAAGTCTTTGATGTATGGGGGATTGATTTCATGGGCCCCTTTGTCAACTCCGATGGAAATTTATATATTTTGCTAGCCGTAGACTATGTGTCGAAGTGGGTAGAGGCAATAACCACCCAAAGGAATGATGGCAAGGTGGTGCAACCCGTGCGGTTTCAAAAAACAAACCGCAAGAGGAGCAACACCATTCTGGAGCAACAGGACCGGTTACCCTCTGATACCAAGTTAAAAATGGCGAACAAGAGGTAAATAACCACAAATTTTATTGCTCCAAAAAAGGCAAGTAATACATAGCCCCCTTATTTATAGAAAATGGGGGAGGTGAGAGAATACAACCCACGATGTGGGACTAAATACAAGTCGGGCGGCCTGAGTGGTTTGACATACCCAAACCGCTCACTATATACAAGCCAAAACATAAAAACCTCCGTACACAAGAGAAAAGGCCGCCAGATAAGTCGCTGAGCCGCTCCTGCAGATAACTAGTAACCCACAACGCTGCTCACCAATTCGTTGAAGTTGCGACAAGATATTAGACCGCATACCGCGGGTTGCCACGGACCGCTGAGAATAAATCTTGAACCCGAGCTTCACGACTTCACAGAAGTAGCAGCGGCTTATCTCCTAACCGTAAAGACGCACTCTTGAAGACCGGCAGAAACAATCCGCTGCTGCCTGTTCGGCTAACCGCCCGAACAGACTTCTGGCACTCTAAATCATCAGCCCGATACAGCTACTCGCTATAACACTGGCTGGTCAGGCCGCGGCAAACAGGCTAGACAGGTCGCGACGGCTTATTCGGCTAATCGCCCGAACCGAGTTTCAACATGGAGAAACATCACTCAATGCCAAAAACCAAAGGGCGTTGAGTGAAGATGCATCACTCAACACCAAAAATCAAAGGGCGTTGAGTGAAGAAGCATCACTCAATGCCAAAAATCAAAGGGCGTTGAGTGGAGAAGCATCACTCAATGCCAAAAACCAAAGGGCGTTGAGTGGAGAACCATCACTCAACGCCAAAAACCAAAGGGTATTGAGTGGAGAAGCATCACTCAACACCCCTTCTGGTGGTCTCTCGCTTGCCCAGGCGCAAGTCTTCCCGAAAAACCTGGGCGGGAACCCTTCTGCCTATTCTATTCGTCTGACCCAATTAGCTTAAAGCCAACTCAAAGCTAGGATCCCAGGCCTTTAGGTCTCACTCAGAGAATATGGGATTGTACACACTTGATGGTCATGGACCCTATGACACCACCCAACATGGGTTGGGCCATGGTGATGCCTTACTTGAGCTAATTGGACCAATGTATATGGTTTTTACCATGTTATGGTAGAGGTTGACTTGGTCAAATTGGGTCAATGGGTGCCCATGTGATGGGGATTTTGGGCCACTTAGATTTCTTTTAGGGTTATCGACGGAGTGGTGAGGTCAAGTTGTATTCATGGTTTCAATTTGGGCTAGTTTGATCTAAGTGGATTTGACCCTATAGTGGGCCCCATGTGAGCCCACCCTAACTCCTTGGGCCATAAGGTCAATACTTAGCCTAATCCCTCTCACTCACCACATGTCCTACGCTAATCTAAGTTAAGGGATCTAGAAGATAAAGTGATGTTACAAATGGTGTGCGGATAACAAGACTTCATAGGGCATAATTACGAAAATGCCCTTCTCAGAATCTATAAAAGAGACCAAGAACCCTCATTTGAGGGGACCAGGTCTTCTATGCCTAAGAGAGCTCCATAGTCTTCCTTCAAAGTTCTCACTGAGCTCTTCTTCAACGCTTGAGGATCCCTTCAAAGATCTCCTTCGAAGTTCGAAGTTTCTTGAAGACGGTTTGGAGATCACCTCTGGCTTTTGAAAATGCCTCGAAAATCTCCTCTGGCCTTTGAAGATCCATTAAAAATTTCCTTCTGAGTTTGAAGTTTCCTTGAAGACGGCTCGAATATCTCATTCGACTTTTGAAGACGGCTCGAAGATCTCCTCCATCCTTTGAAGATTCCTTTAAATCCTCGAAGATCTCCTTTGGTACCTCAGAGATCTCCTTCGCTCCTCGAAGGTCCCTCAAAGATAGCTCGAGACTCATCTAGCCCCTTCCTCCGAGCTCAAAACCCATGTTGATGCCTAGCGCGCCAAAGCTTTCATCGCTGTTGAATACGCTAAAGCTCATGTCGCTTTCGAACACGTCAAAGCTTCAGTTACTTCCAAGCACGCCAAATCTCCCGTCGCTTCCGAGCACGCCAAAGCTACCATCACTTCCGAGCATGCCAATGCTACCGTCGCTTCCGAGCACGTCAAAGCACCCTTCTCTTTCGAGCACGCCAAAGCTCCCATCACTTCAGAGCACGCCAAAGCTCTTGTCACTACCGAGCATGCCAAAGCCCTCGTTTCTTCTGAGCACGCCAAAGTTGCGGCCGCTTCCGAGCACGCCAAAGCTCTCATCTCTTTCGAGCACTCCCAAAGCTCTTGTCGCTTTCGAGCAGGCCAAAGCTCTCGTCACGTTGCAGTACACTAAATCTCTTGTCGCCTCCGAGCACGCCATAGCCTTAGAGAGCTCATTCGAAGATCCTTCGAAATTCTCCTTCGGCGCTCGAAGACTCCCATGAAGATCTCCTTCCCCTTTGGATATTCCTCCTTGGGGACTTGTAGATTTTCCCTTTCTCTCTCTTCTCTCATGCCCTGCGACGAGCGATGACCTATCACCCTCGCACATTCTTCTACTTGTAACACTCCAAGATATAGTGTAATTTGGTTGGCAAAGATCTGGCCATGTGCTTTTTCACCCTTTTCAGGTTTTCCATGCTAAATAGTCTTCTTGTTAGTTGTTAGTCTCTACTTTGACTGTGTGTGGTGTCCTGCTCGCTCTCGAGCTAAGGCAGTCCATCTCACTCTCAAGTTAAGACAGTCCATCTCGACCGGTCTATAGAGTGTCGGGCTGCCCGCAATTAGACTATTAGATGTATGGAAGAAGATGATGGAACCCTTTTTTTATTAAAATTAGATAGCATCTCAGTCGTTCATTTGGCCAAAAATTTTCTATATTACAACAGTTTAAAACAAATTGAGATCTACCACCACTATCTTCTAGAATTGGTAGAGCGAAACAATGTCATGATGAACCATTTCCCATTGAAGAGCATATTAGATGACCTAATGAATGAAGCCAATCAGATTTCAAAAATTGAGGACATAGTTGAAAATTTGTTTGTGTTTTGAATTATATATGGAGGAGTCAACAACAATAACACTCAAGCCTTTATCCCACTATAGTGGGTCGGCTATATGGATCCTTTGTCGCCATTGTGCCCTATATTTTGTCATAATCTCACTAATGTCTAAGTACATCATGTCTTTCCTTATAGTTTCATTCCAAGTCCTTATTGGTCTACCCCTCCCTCATTTAACATGCCTAGTGACTAGACTCCCAGAATGTCTAACAGGTGCCTCGAATGGTATCCTTTGTACGTGTCCAAACCATCTTAGACGAGCTTCTGTATCTTCTCTGCAATTGGTGTTACTCCTATCTTATCTCTGATACATTCATTCCTAATTTTATCCAGTCTCGTGTGTCTACACATTCACCTAAGCATTCTCATCTCTGCAACCCTCATTTTTTGCTAATTATATATGGAGGAGTGCAAATAAAAAATTCAAAACATCAAACCAGTCTAAGAAGATGTAACAAGAACTATTGGCGTTGAGGAGAAGAAAATAGAAGCTGAGAAGAAGAAGACAGCTCAGATAGTCATAGAAGATATGGGAGCAAAAGCTAATAATGAAGTAGTCAAAGAACTATCGTACTTTGTCATCCTTGTAATCCTTGTTGTGCAAGAAGAATGTAGAAAAATATGTAAAGTGAATGTAAGAACATGAAGAGAAATGAAATGGCATCGCTTCCTTTGCCCGAACTACTGTGAGAACCCCTGAATGTCTCCGTGTAAAGTGAATGTGAATGTCTCATCATAATCTTTCATGTACTGCTATGAGAACCCCCGAACTACAAGGCGAGCCTTATATCGCTCGATACTACCGTCAGCCTTCTTTTTGAGCTTATACACCCACTTGCATGTCACTAGAGTAATGTCATTGACCTTGGGCACAAGATCTCAAATATCATTCTTCCTGAGGGCGGTCATCTCCTCATCCATAACATCTTCCCACTCCTTGATCTAAGTGACGTTCTCAAAGCATGATGGCTCCCACTCATGTAAGGGACCTGCAAAGAAACATAAGATGAAACTCACCATACTCCCGTCCCTATACCGAGGTTGTGTAACGATGGTCTTTTTAAACCTCTGTAGGTCTTGGCCCTGCTCCACAACACCAGCTGCTTCTTCTACATCAGTTCTCCTTTCGAGCATACTTTGAGCATCGCTCCCCCTACTTCCAAATTCAGAAGCACCTGCCCTAGAGCTAAATGTAGTTGGAGCTTCTAGTGACATATACAGCTCCACCAAAAGATCTCGAGCATCTTCACCTTACCCTCCGTCTGACCTGTTCTCTTGTAGTTCCACAGATGAACTACCACGGCATGACATCAATTTATTAAATAATATATCCATAAAGACCACAAACTTTCATGTCTCAGGGTCCTACACTTCCAGCCATTCTTCCTCTCATTATAGTCAATACAGATAAGCTTTCTCTCCTTTGCATCCAGCTTTGTCCTGAGAATGTCTGGATCATGCACGTAATAGGAAGACCTGAACATCCGAATATATTCCACACTAGGCTTCTCCTTAAACATCAGCTAATGTGGAGACTTCATGTTGTTGGGACTTAGGGGTATCCTGTTGATGACATAAGCTTCGCGGGTCATTTCCTCCGCCCAATAGGCCCTGAGAATTTCTTTGAAGTGAAGCCAGCACTTGCTGGTCTCCATCAGATGACAAATCTTCCTTTCTATAACTCCGTTCTATTGTGGAGTATGAGCATAAGTAAGCTCTCTTTAGATTTTTTTACTTCCTACAGAAGTTGGAGAACTCATTTTAAGTAATCTTCCATCCATTATCCATTCTCAACTTCTTTATCCTCAGGCTGAGCCGGCCCTCCACGAGCTCTTTGAACTCCACAAACTTCGATAATGCCTCTGACTTCTCCTTCATAAAATATATTCAAGTATACCTGGTAAAGTCATCAACCAGCACCAGCATATACTTGCTACCTACGAGACTGGGGGTGATCATCAGTCCTGTCAGATCACCATGGATGCATTCCAATGGTACCTTGCATCTGGTCTGTGACTTGTCAAATGAAAGGCAATGACCCTTTTCATACTGACACCCCACACAGACATAACCGCCATCAAAAGATGAAATACTAGGCATGTCATGCACAACATGAGTGACTTCTAGAGAAGAAAACTGCCTAAAAAGACCGTACCCTCCTTCTTGACTACATGCACAATATCATCAACAGTAATAATAACATCATTACCTTTGTATGCTTGTAGAGAAGAAAACTTTGACTCGTCATCGTTGAGATGATATCCACATCCTGAGTCAACGATCCGGTCCTCCTGATAGTTGATGGAGGTCAATGCACGAACAGACGTTGTCGTCATGAAAGCATTCTCTCATCCACCTTCCTTATCCCTGGATTCAACTTCTCCTTTTCCTATAGCATGCATCGACTGAAGATTTACTCTGCAGTTCTTCCTGATGTGGCCAAGATTGTTGCACCTATAACACCTCGATTCTCCCTTCTTCCTTCCATCTTTCTTAGGAGCTTTGCTCCTCTCCTGCTGCAATGAAGTAGAGGAACCATCTCCAATAGGTGACTTCTTTCTATCCTTTCTTTTCTTCTTCCCTGAGTAAAGAACCTCATTATCTCCTCCAGAGATAGAAACTCTAGTCATTTGCCTCGTCAAGCTCTCCTGCGAATCCAACAGGTTTTTCAGCTCGAGCAACGATGGCTGGTTGGCCCAGCCTTGCACAGAAGTAACGAAGGCCACATAGGCTCTTCATCTTTAAAAAGAAGGATGATATGGACAGCTCCCCTGAGTTGATTTTGTCAACTCATTTTTCAAGAATTGTAGCTGAGCTATATTCTTCTTATTGAACATGTCATATAAGGCTGTCCAAATCTCAGCAGCCGACCGATATCCAATGATAGCTCTCCATGCATGACCTCACTTTTTAAAGTTATTTTGTGTTAGGAGCTCAATTCACAAACCTCTTGTATAACCAGCTTTCATTGTTGTAACTATGGTTCACTTAAGACTTCCAAAAGACTAGCACACCTCTGAGGTTGACCACTACTAACTCCTCTATCGCTCTGATATCATATAAAAATTTCTGAAAAGTTGAGAAAGGTCGCATGAACACTCAACCAAATCAAGTCAAGTAACCAGAAGCAGTAGAAGAATAAGAGATGTAATTGAATCAACTATCTGATTTACAATGCGAGACATATATTACGAGACATGATTTACAATGCATCCGATGGAAGCAAAAAATACAAGCAAAAACAAAATCGACGGACTTAACCTAGTAACAGCCCAAGCTGTCTATCCGCCAAAGATGTCCATCGAAACCACCAAGTCGTTGTTAACATCTCAGACCGCTGAAATTGCTGAACTGTCGGATCGCTTCTCTAGCCGCGCGGACTGCCTACTTATTAAATGCTGAGAACAACCCTGTCCGCCACTTCTTAGTCGTCTGACCGCAAGATCACTTGACCACTGAAGTTAACCACGAACAGGTGTTGACGAACTGGGAAATAGCCTACCCGCTAAGACCGGGCAAATTGCCTTATTGAACTATCCACAACCCCGAGGAAGAAGACTTCTAGTCGCACAAGCCGCGACCTATTGTATGCCACAAACTGCTATCTGCAACTGTTCCACATTGAGCCTCCAACTAGTTGTCTAGTTACCCAATACTAATCGCACAGTCTGCACAGCACAAGTCAATCTTCACTTAGTCGTGCGGTTAACAAAGTCTAACCGCAAGTTCAAAACGTGAGCTGAGTTCTCTCTGTTCCCGATATATATGACGATCTGGTGACCCCTATTTATAGGCGATCAGGGGAGTGCGATCACCGCCCATAAGCGATAGGGTAACCTCCCATCATCCTGAGGCTAGCAGCAACAGACCGCACACTAGTGCGAACACCATAACTAGACACTGCAAAGCCGGGTCGCAACCAGACAACCTGGTGACAAACCACGCAATCTATGTGGTCTCCGCAAACATGGCAACAACACAGACTTGGCACACCACCGTGATCAAGTCCACAAATCCAGCGGACTCTGCCTATAGACCGCGCGAACAGACCACAACGAGCTATGCGGTTAACCACTACTAACCGCGCTAGCCGCGCGGCTTCTACACGCACCAAAGAACCCGCCAACCCAACAGTCTCCGCGGTCTCCCAATCCATGTCGCAAAAACCGCGATTAGCTCAATTCTAACTGTCCGATTACCTCCAGGGTGCTAGCTGAGACAAACCGCAGGAAAAAAACATTAGCCAGAAACCGGCTATCCGCCCAACCCTAACCGCGCTAACCAGCAGCGGTTACTGCGGTCTGCCTTCCTCAGACCGCCCACTTCCAGTTCAACAATTTCAACATGTATTTTAAAGCCGCATTTTGCTCGCACAAGGCCGTAGAAGGCGAGGAAGATTCTGGAGGTTTATTTGCTCTGTTATTCTTCCAGACTCTCTGTTTTTATTTCTTGTAGATTTTAAACGAAATCATACAACCGTATATGTCTCGGTGTATGACCAGTTATTTGTTTGAGTGACTGTAGCAACTTGTCTGTTCTTGATTTCAAGTATTTCTTGCATTATTTATGGTAACTAAGAGTCCGTCTAGCGCCACATTTATACTCCAATGAGTTCGGACAAAAACACTACGTCCTAAAATATGTATTTGAAAAAAAATAAATCGAACAAAAAATTTGATGAAATGTCTTAGGTGAAATCGGACATTCGAAAAAACATTGCATAATCATCATCACATTCACGACCACCACTGTGATCCTAGGATGGACCAACAGAAGCTGACCCATCCAGCCTTTCATTGAGCATTCCTAATTAAGCAATGCAAAATTAAACACAGAAATATTTCATTCATTATTAATCACTTGTATGAATATATATGTACCACTAGGCTTCAACAAAATATCATCCTTCCTTCTTTATATTTGGAGCATTAATGAACGCCCATCAGCTTAATGAATGCCATACACACCACCTTAAAGCCACATTATTATGTAGAAAGCCCCTTGCGAACCTGGGCGAGGTTGCCGCTAATGGCAGGGATGAAGTTCTGGATGCTGTAGACCTGCGGAACTGTCCACGCCAGCGCCTGCTCCTTCGTCAGCACCTTCACCCAGGCCACTTCACGCGGTGGCTGGTGTTCGCGCCGGGGCCGCGGTTGCCGTATTCCCGTAAAAGAGCGTTTTGAGGGCGAAGTCGCCGTCCCACGGCATGTAGCCGTCGGGGTTGATGAAGTCGCCGAGCTCCGACTCCATGAAGATGGTGCGCGAATACTCCTTCCAGGGGCGGGCGAGGTAGCTGCGAATGCGGGCTTTGTCGGCCTCCAGCGCGGGCTCCGCGGTGATGCGGCAGTTCTGGAGGATGTAGGCGGTGTCCTCGAAGCGGTCGGCGCGGCCGTGAGCGGTGACGATGGTCTGCTGGTTGTCGAGGGGCGGCGGACGATGATGAGGCTGTTTTGAAAGACGGCGGTGGCGTCGCCGAAGATGAAGTCCACCGTGCCGACGATGACGCAGCTGCGGTAGAACTGGTAGTGGGCTTGGGCGTAGAGGGTGTCTTGGTAGCCTTCCATGCGGCAGTTCAGAATCACCGCGTTGTCGGACTGGACCCGGAGGGCGACGGCCTGGTGCTTCTGCGGCCCGGCGGTGTTGCGGAAGCCCATTCCGATGAGCATCAGGCCGAAGCCGGTGGCGGCTGATATGAAAATTCAAAGATAACTATTAGCAACAATTAATAATATAGTGATGTTATATGCAAGTCATTTTCAATTATGTATAGTTCAAGGATAAATGTATTATGTACAGTTCAAGGATAAATGCATGTCAAATTAACTAAAAAATCATATATAGGAAGCTGTGAACCCATAATCATTATGAAATTGTGCGGCTTGCACAGAGCCAAAGTTGGCGTGCATATAGTTATTATTGCCTCATTAATATTATGGATGCAACTGATGAGGTATATTTAATAATGATAACGGATCATTAGCGAGTTGATTTGGATCCGTTAGACATTCAATATCCCGTTGTTGGGGATTTAGGCTTACGCCTATAAATACCTCTGCTGTGAGCAACGTGGAGGTAGTTCCAAACTTGACGGTCACACGAGATGTTTTGAGCGCACTAACATTCTCGAAGCATTCGTTTCTAAAAGACAAGATTAATTACTTTTAGGGATATTTTATTGTTATTCTAAATTATTTATATATGAAAAATAAAAAAAAATTATATCTTGTAATTTTATATACCATACATGTAATGAACAAACTAAATAAGATTTTGGAAGAAGATGCGGATGTTGTTCTATATTGGTTTTGATCAAAAAAAAATAATGTTTAATGCACACAATTAAGGGTCTTTGGAGGCCTTAGATCAGAAGCTACTCTATGTGGTTAATGTTTACAAATATCATAATTATGTTGATATGCTCACCATGCTCCAATGACTAAATTAAGGCTCCGTTTGGCACGGTGGTAGCGGTAATGAATATGGGGGGTTAATTGTCATTCATTAACGCCCATCTAAGAAATTTCATGCACTTTTATGTTCAAACGGATGATATTTGTTTGATGATCCTTAATGAAAGACGGTTTAACCCATGTATTTATGACCGCCACCACCATGCGAAATGGAGCCTAAGGCTACTATGTTTGTAGCAAGTTGTTGTGTTGAGGTTCAGGTTGTTGGTTTCAGACGATCCCGATATGTATCCAACCCTGATCCAATTTGGATTTTTCAATTCCTCTTCTCGATTATGATTTTTTTTAGATCGAGCCAGATGCGGATCGAGAGAATCCAAATACCTCGGTACGAAGAAGATCATGCCCACCTCCTGCAACATCCTAATTGACCCCCTTCTCAGTTCTTTTTTGTTCTCGTGCTCGACAATAGATGGCACATGTTAGTGCTTGCGTCTGGCGTTTGCAGTGCCAATTGTATCACAATGCAGTCGGCCGAGCAAGTGGATGTGTGAGCAAGCTACTCCTGGACTTTTGTGTGTGAGTAGCATCCTTGTCATGTGCAGGCTATGGTAAGTTGTACAATGAGCAGGCAATATGTTTGCGAGGGGCGGTGTTTGCACACGAGGTTTAGCAATGGTGGGATGTGCATTTGTCGCAAGGTCGAATCTAGGCATGACTTTCCTCTCTAGTGTTGGCGGCGGCTGGTTGTCGGACGACGAGAAAGGCTTACTCCCATGTGAACCTCGTGCGTCCGTAGTTCGGCGTATTGTAGTAAATATTACTATTTCTCGGTAGTTGGACATGTATAATTCCAACATCGATGTCCTTCATTAGATTTGTATATTTTTGTTGACTCAATTTTATTATGCATTTTATTGTTATACAAAGTGCGTTTTGGTAGGATTGCCAATTTTTTTTGTTTCTTGTTCCATTGTGTGATTAAAGATGCACATGTGGAATATTGCTAGTTTCCTAACACATGTAGATATCAGAAATATGATGCAGCAACCAACTGTTAAGTAACATTGAACAATAGGGGTGTATATCCGTGGTACTCGATTTTATCTTAATTGAAAAGTCTGTAGTACGCTTAGTATATAATGGCCCATCAGATCTAAATTACTCGAAAATTAATTGTAGAAGTATGAAAAACATTGAACACGAATAAAACATTAGAATCAATCACTCCCTATTCTTTATTTCTATGTCTATTACTCATTTCTCCATCAAGTTCTCACTTATTTTCTAACAGAGGTATCAGAGCCATCTGATTCCTGATGTCCCCATACCCATTGGTGATCATCCAATCATCATCTACCATTCTATTCACTACCCACATGATGCATCTATAATCTTCAATGGGGTAAATGTCCGAGTACTTGGTAATCAAAATTCACACACTTTAGGTTCACGGGACCTATAAGAAATTGTCGAAAGAGGATTCTAGTTCACAGGAAAAAAAAAAGGATGGAGAAAAGGCAAGAATAGCCAATGAGGAGCAAAAGAAGAACTGTATGATATTGCATACCATCCATCAATCAATCGCCACAAACAATGTTCTACGCATAAAGGGAGTCAAGACAATAAAAGAAGCTTAAGATAATCTAAAAGAAGTTTACCAAGAAGACAAGGAGGTAATGCCCATTCGATGCCAAATTTGATGACGTCAGTTTGGTTCTATCCTACTAAAGGAAGAACAATCAATATTTGACTATCTCCCTTGGGTAACCACCATTGAAAATCAATTATGAAACTTGATAGTTGCTATCTCAGACCCAAAAAATGTCTTACGGAGTCTTAGAACCTACCTAAATATTACTGATATATTGCGGTTACAATTGAGTAGAGTAATGATCTAGTGGTTCTCTCAATTGCATCACTATGGGGAAGATCCAATCTCGTGGAGAAAGAATAAGGAGATCCCCAATTGTGCTTGATCATGCGTGCCAAATGAAAATGAATCTGGGAAAGGTCAATCAACACAACACACACAATTCAATTCCAAAAAAAATGCACACTAAAAAGATTTTTCATGGAACCAAAACCAAAAGCACTAACACAGTCCGAGTGAAGCGACTATAAACTCCAGTGCTCCTCTTGTTTTCACTCTACGTATATAAACAAACCATAAAGCTTCCAAATATTGTTACAAATGCGAATGATGAAAAAACACAACACATTTTGACTGAGATTGTTAGTTCAAAGTCACAGAAGAAGCAAAATTCACGAAGAATGTAAAAGAAGAGTGAGAGAAGCTTTTTTAATCTTGCAACAAAGCAGAAAATTAACCAAAATGTGGAATCTACTTGTTTGGAGATTCTGAATACTCCAGTTATATGATTAGCGACAAAGCCTTTTTTTCAACACTTGATGAAACTTTCAAGTCAAAAGTCTACCTAACTGTTGACAAGGATAAGAACATAGTGTTGGTTTCAAACATCAATACTAGAACAATTTTGTGAGAGACAAATAAAATATGAAAATGAATAGAGGATGGATAATATTCTCCTTCTTGCATTCAGCTTTGTTTTTCTTCTACATTCAAATGATGCTAATACATGGCCTTTTATAGTGCAGGGAGGAGAGGAATACAAAGCAGCAGAATTTAATTGGATTTAATTTGGGCGGTTCATTTCCCGTTACACTTAACTCATTTTATTCTTCTTAATTACTTTATTTAAGGCAGACGGTGAACATTTTCCAAGCAAGCGGCGGGTTCAACTTCCAATACTCCCCCTTGAACTCGGCGCCACAGTAACTTTTAGGTTTTCCTTTAGCTGAGCGAAACGGCGTCGAGGTAAAGGTTTGGTCAGGATGTCGGCGAGTTGAAGCTCCGACGGGCAGTGCTCAAGCTTTGCTTCGTCGTTTTCGACCATCTCGCGAATAAAATGGTACTTAATCGCGATGTGTTTGCTGCGATTATGGAATACAGGGTTCTTTGAGAGTGCTATCGCAGATAAGTTGTCACACTTGAGCAACATAGGGTTTTGTTTTTCTCCTGTAATTTCTTCAATCACTCTCTGTAGCCAAATACCTTCGCAAATCGCTGAGATCATCCCCATATATTCCGCTTCTATGGTTGATAGTGCCATTGTTTGCTATTTTCTTGATCTCCAGGAAATAGGATTTGAGCCATAGAAGAGAACATAGCCTTCTGTGCTCCTTCAATCATCACTGGAACCTCCCCAGTCTGAGTCACAATAACCAGTGAGCGATGGGTTGAGGTCTTTGGTGTAGAGGATGCCATGTGATGTTGTTCCTTTTATGTACCTCAGCACACGTTTTGTAGTCTCTAAATGATTTCTAGAGGGAGAGCTTACATAGCGGGATAGAAGATTAACGGGATATTCTAAGTCAGGCCTGGAGTTTGTGAGGTAAATAAGAGACCCAATTAAGCTCCGGTAAGTTTCTTCTTCTGCTTTCTCTTCTCCTTCTTCCAATTTGGTTAATTTGAGACCAGTGCACATGGGGGTTTGAGAGGAATGTCAATCCTTCATGTTGAATTTCTTCAGGATATCATTGGCATACAATTCTTGAGATAAGAAGAATCCATTAGAGAGACGCTTAATTTGCATCCCTATAAATAATTTCATGTGTCCCAAGTCAGACATTTCATATTTCTCCTTCATTCTGTTCTTGAAATGTTGTATTGCTTCTTCATTTCCTCCGGTAACAAGTAGGTCATAAACATATAGACACATTATTAGGTTGTGTCCATTTTCGGGCCTGCTGATGAAGAGAGATGGTTCAGAGCTGCTTGCCTTTAATCCTTTTTGTTTGAAGTAGGTAGTGATATTGGAATGCCAGTCCCTTGGGGCTTGTTTCAAGCCGTATAGGGCTTTATGAAGTCGATAGACTGAGGATTCTTTCCCTTTCTTTACGTATCCTTCAGGCTGATCAACGTAGACTTCTTCACTAAGATCACCATTTAAAAACGCCGACTTTACATCTAATTGATATATGGGATAGTCGTTGTTGGCAGTAATGGCGAGCAGTAATCTTACTGTGTCCATTCGGGAAACTGGGGCATATGTTTCCTCATAGTCACGTCCGAATCTTTGAGTAAATCCCTTAGCCACAATGCGGGCTTTGTGTTTGATTATATCTCCTTCTTCATTGAGCTTCAACTTGAAGATCCATTTTAGGCCTATGACAGGCTTATCAACAGTCGAGGAACTAGAGACCAGGTTTGATTCTTCTCCACTGTTGCAATTTCATCATTCATGGCCTTTATCCATTCTTTGTTGTCGGCTGCTGCTTCATAACTAGGAGTTGAATGAAACATTGCCAAGTTGGTATGTTCATAAATGTCTTTAAGGGAGCGAGTCCGTGCGGGCGATGATGACACGGGAGAACCAGGGACAGATATTTCATCCTCATCTTCAACTGACTGTATCAGATTTGGGAATGGTGCTTCTCCCAGATCTTTGTTCTCCTGAGAATTTGGAGTATCCTGATGCACTTGGAGGGTGCTCGGAATGAGCTCAACCGTGCAGGATGAAGTAAAATCTTTATAAGTGTCTGATGCCCAAGACCAGCCCTGCTCTTCATGGAAAACTGCATCTCGAGAAGTTATTAGTTGCTGGGAAATTGGATCAAATAGCCGGTAAGCTTTCCTGTCTTCATAGTAGCCCAGGAAAACGCATTTTGTTGCTGTTTGATCCAATTTGTCCCTTTTTTCTTTAAGAATATGGGCAAAGGCTAGGCACCCAAAGGTTCTTAGGTGGCCTAATGTTGGTTTTCTTTCATACAAGAGTTCATATGGAGTTGTTTGTTTATTTACCTTGCTTGGCACCCGATTGAGTATATGTACAGCAGTGTTTGCTGCTTCTCCCCAGAACTGTTTTGGCATGTTCTTGTGCAAAAGAAGGGATCGAACCATCTCCAGTGTGGTTCTATTTCTGCGTTCGACCACGCCGTTCTGCTGCGGTGTCCCGGGAGCAGTGAACTCATGCTTCATTCCTTCAATAGAACAGAAATGGTGGAAGGCATGGGAGACAAATTCTCCACCATTGTCACTTCTAATGGATTTAATTTTCTTTTCTAACTTGTTTTCTATCTGTCTTTTAAACTCAATGAAGCACGAAAGAGCATCTGATTTTTGCTCAAGTAGGAATAACCACATATATCTCGAGTAGTCATCAATAATAAGGAAAAAATACCTTTTGCCTCCAACAGTTGGGGTCGATGATGGTCCCCAGAGATCACAATGTAAGAGCTCCAGTGGATTTGTGCATTGAGGGAGAATGGTTGTCGGTGGGATTTAGCAGAGGCACAGGTGTTGCACAGGCAATGATGAACCTTGATTTCTGGTAATCCAGTTCCCAGCTTTTGATTGAATAGGATCTCCATTGAATTGAAATTTAGGTGCCCCAAACGACTGTGCCACATCAAAAGTTGTTGGTTTGTGTTGGTTTCCATTGAGGAAAGTGCAGTCGGATGAGGGGTCTCCAGGGAAATTGAAAAAACTTTTTTTTTTGACATTGAGGAGGAAGCAACATGATTTCCAAAACTATCGCAAATGTTACACATATTGTCCTGAAATAATACAATGTACCCCTTTGTCATTAAATGACCCACACTAAGAAGGTTCTGAGCTAATGACAGCACAAATTGTACGTCATGTATCAGCTTGATTTGACCATCTGCTCCTTTAACGGCAATGTCTCCCTTACCTTCAATTGGTTTTGAATTCCCATCACCTAGGTAGACAGATGATTTCTTACTTTCATCAAGTTGGGTGAACATGGATTTGTCATTTGCCATGTGATTAGAGCACCCCGAGTTTATATACCACTTGGTGAATGGTTCAGTGGATGTGGTATTCCCACTGCAACAAAGAAAGAGCATCTCTTCCTTATCTTCTTTCTTATTTTCAGTGAACTTTGCATCTTCTTTATTTTTATACCAGCAGTCCTTGTCAAAATGGGTAGGATTCTTGCATCTCTTACACTTGTAATAACATTTGGTGTTGTCGTGATTAGATTTTTTGCATAAGGTGCAAAACACCCCTTCAGTTTTGCCATTCTGCTGCCATGAATTTTGTTGGAAGCGTTTTTGTGATGAAATCTTCCAGTGAGGGCCACTGGAATCTTTGTTTTTATGTGGATTTCTGACTTTCTTGCCACCAGATTGTTGCTTACCAAGATGCATCTTGGTTTGCAGAGCATGAGAGAGATTAGATTGGTGCCTTTTTAGTCGCTCTTCATGGGATTGGATCTTTCCAATCAAGGCAGCAACTGGAAGACTTTCTATATCGTTGCTTTCTTCAATTGCAGCAGCAATGTGATCATAAGCTCTTGGCAAACTTGTCAAAATTTTTATAACAATTTCCTTTTCTGGAACTGGTGAACCAAGTGTACTTAATTGGTTTGTGAGGTTTGTGAGTTTAGGCATAAACTCAAATATTGTTTCATTTTCTTTCATGAATAGTGAGTCAAATTGCTTCCTTATGTTTATTTTTCGAAAGGAAATTACCTTGAGATCTCCTTGGTAAATTTCTTTGAGGGTGTCCCATGCGAGCTTGGCTGTTTTTGCCCCCATGATCCTTGGAAACACATTAGATGAGATGGCTTGTTGGATGAGCAGCAGTGCCAAGGAGTTTTTCTGTTTTTCTCCCTTAGGTATTCTTGCTTCCTCACCTTCTTTTACCTTCTCTCTTGGATCTGGACGTGGCCCGTGTTGAACTACCTCCCATAGATCTTGAGACTCAAGAAGAGTCTCCATTTTTTGACTGTCCATTGATCATAGAGATCACCATTGAATATTGGAAGGTGCTGAGAGGGAAAGGTGGAGGTGTTGGTAGATGATGAGCCCATGAGAGCCAAGGGATAGAAGATGCAGGATGAATGCAAAGAAGGGAAAAAACAGGCTCAGAATAACGGTGCTTTGATACCACTGTTGGTTTCAAACATCAGTACTAGAACAATTTTGTGAGAGACAAATGAAATATGAAAATGAATAGAGGATGGATAATATTCTCCTTCTTGCATTCAGCTTTGTTTTTCTTCTACATTCAAATGATGCTAATACATTGTCTTTTATAGAGCAGGGAGGAGAGGAATACAAAGAAGCAGAATTTAATTGGATTTTATTTGGGCGGTTCATTGCCCGTTACACTTAACTCATTTTATTCTTCTTAATGACTTTATTTAAGGCAGACGGTGAACATTTTCCAAGAAAGCGGCGGGTTCAACTTCCAATACATAGAAGGATAAGGAATGGTCCTAGTCCAAACTAGTAGATAAGAAATCAAAACTGTCACTATCATTCAATATGCTGCATTACTGACTTAGAATTTGCTCAACATAAGCCAATTGCTTAAACAAGTATATAATGTATTCTTTGACTCCAATGTTTTTATGATGAATGATTCTTATGGGAACAAAGTAGCCTCAATAGCTAGATATGACTAAAAATAGACCACTCTCTCTATCAATGAGATGTCAAATTTAAGTGCTTTCACCTCTATGGTTTGTAACTCAGACTTGATTTGTACCTGATATCATAGGTCGGACACTTAAATTTTATCTTAATGAAGACTTTGATTGAACACAAGGCTGCTCGTGAGATATCAACACAACAAATTCATCATCAGTAATGTGATACCTGTGCACTTGAAAAATCACCAAGGAAACCATTTCCAATCTCCTATCATCAAAGCCAACATCCACTGAAACTCATCCACTATGACCTTTTGAGACTTGCATCGATGAATTCAATAGGAGGGAAGAGACACTAGTTTCTTCTTATCGGCAACTTCTTTGAGTACATGTGGATCCATTACCACGAAAGCAAATAAAAAGCTCTTTCCCATTTCATCAATTTTAAGAATGTAATTGAAAATAGATTTGAAAGAAACATTAAAACTATATGAAGTGATAGAAGAGGATAATTCACCTCTCTTAATTTTAAATAATTCCACCTCAATTGGCATAAGGTGTTGAAATTATTGAAGTGAAAGTGAGGGTTGATTGGGCGGACTGGTGTGCGGCCTGAGCGGTCTGTTGGTTGCGTCCTGATGGGTTGTCCTTGGCGAAAGCCATGCGGTTAGGAGTTAACCGCAGAGTTCGCGGCTAGGCGAATTGGTTTGGAGCTGGCGGCCTAAGCGGACTAATAGTTTATGTCCACGGAGCTCGCGCTAGAGTTACTCTGGTTGCTGGACTTGGTCTCGATCTGTGACAAGTCCAGTTTGATCGCAAGAGTCTGCAATGTCTGCTGGTTGACCGGGCGGTTTGTGCCTTGGTTATGGACTTGTTATTGCGGTCTGTTTCTGTGTCTGCTGAAGCGTGCAGATTGTTGTTGTGTCCGCAGCAGCTTGCGAGCTGATGCGGTGTCATCAGGGATGCAGACCGACGTCTATTCCGCCTCTCCTTGATATCTGGCAGTTTGTTTGGTGTCCGACCATGTCCATGCGGACTGGGCGGACAGTCTTGTGCTAGCTGCGAGCTGGGGTGGTGTTTCTAACCACTAGCGCGGTGACCACACTGCTCTCCGTGCCTATAAATAGGACTCCCCGTGACAACATATTTAACTGAATGAACAATAAACCTACTCGCGATTAGTTGCTGCGGACTGACTTTTCTATCCGCGCGGTTTGAAAGAGTTAATCGGGTTCTTGCTATGCAGGTTGTGCGGACAGCACTGAAGAGCCAGAATTTTGGTTCTAAGGTTGGTGCGGACTCTGCGGTCTCAACCAACGGTTAACAGCAGGTCGCTTGCAGCCAGACGGTTTCTCTTCTGCAACTTGTTCTTCTGTTCAATAAGCTGCCCGCAACTGGACGGCCTGTTTCAGTTGACAGTAAAACTCACCTAAACTTAAGTGGTTCAAGTATAGATTTGAGTCTAGGCTACTCATTGAGATTTGATCATGATAACCCGATCAATCAAAGCATTGGAGTGTAGGACGCCGGTAAAAAGGTCTTCAACTTCCCTACGCAAAATGCAAAGACGACGTGAATTCACAAGAGTATAAGCACAAGTCTTTGCCCATAGCTCAATTTTTTCTTCCTACTCTATTATGCTTGTACTTCTTGTTATTTGCACTTGCATCAATTTTATGAGCTCTTGCACATATTGTAGTACCTAATTCTGAACCCTACCAAGATGAAAACATGAATTTTTAAGAAAATTATAATATTCATTTATGTACATTTTAGTGGACATTATGAAATTCTATTATGCACCTTATGAAATTGTGTTCACTTAAATTACTGCTCATTAATCCTCTTTTTCTTCTATTATATAGCCGTAACAAAGAAAATCTTAACGGTGAATATAAGTGAATTCATCCACTCACCGAAAGTTGCCGTTTGGGACGTTTGGACGCCGTCAACCCAGTTCAAACTTCCAGTTACAACGGACTTCTGAGATCCGTCGCCATAGATTGTAACGTTCACCTTCTCCTTCCCCATCACAACATGCTCCTCATAAATCCCAGCCTTCACGTAGATGACATACCTGCCGGCGTACTTCTTCGGCATCGCATTCAGAGCATCGTTAATGGTGCTGAAGTCCCCGCTCCCATCCTTCGCCACCGTCACGTTCGGTTTAAGCGTATTCTTCGCCGTCTGCCTCAGATGCCGGCGAGTTTCCTCGCCGATCCACGTCGGGAATCCGTCTGCGCGTAAAAAAATCCCATCTTTCTCCTTCTCTTCCGCGAGATTCCGGCCGGCGATGCTGCTGACATCCAGCAGAGACAGAAACTTCGAGGCGGCGCCGATAATGGCGAGGGCGTTGCTCGTCAGCTCGTTCCCCTGTTTCATCGCCGCCTCCATTCTCGTCCTCTCCTCCCCCTTCGGGAAAGCGTCCACGCACATCCCCTGGTAATGCAATGCGGCGCTGAGCCAATTCTTTATATACCCTTTCTGATTCGGAAGATCTTCCAGTTTGTGCATGTCAATGCGGGACAGAGCCAACTTCAGCTCGTCGTAGGTTTCGTTGATCAGGCTCCTGCACAGATTGATGGCTGATTTCACTCTCGGGTTGTCGGATTTGATGAAGATTTCGGAGTGATTGAAGCCTCGCTGCGCCGCGTCCGTGATGGCGGAGACGGCGGCGTAAATGATCTCCTTTGGACTGGCCGAATTCTTGCCGGCGGTGGATTTGGAGAGGGTGCTCTCGCAGACATCTTTGAAGTCGGTGGGCGAGCAAATGGTTTTGATGAATTTGGAGGAGGTATGAAGCTCCTCCACGGGAGAGGCGGTGGCGCCGGCGTTGTCGGACTTTCTAGAGTGGTAGACGGAAGTGGCCACGCCGACGACGGAGAGGACGAGGATGACGGAGATGGAGGCTCCGGCAATCATGAAACGCTTGCGCTGTTTCTGCTGCTTCTCCGCACGCCGGCGCTCGGAGAGCGGCCCGAAATCTTGGAAGGCGCTGGACATTGCTTGAAATTAATTTCCTTTTTAGTATATTGGGGGCAAATTTTAAATCTTTTAGAGCCCCCTCTCCTCCTCGTGGCTTCTCTCTGCCCTGCAGAGAAGATTTGAGGGGAGGAGGAGGCAGAGAAGAGGGGGGCGAAGAGGAGAAGATTAGTTCGTTTTTATTCCTTGTGGGGAGAAAGCAGGGGAGGAGAGGAGTTTCAGGAACCGCCGTTTTGATTAGGTGTTAACGACGGTGCGAGCATATTTTCCGCTGTTTCTTCCTCCGAGCTCATATGATTTAAGCCCAACTGTTTTTCGTTTTGAGTTTGATTACGGGATGAGAGGAGTTTCAGGAACTTGCGTTTTGAATACCTGTTAACGATGGTGGGAATAATCGGAGTGTATTTCCCGAAAAAACAAAATATGATGACAAGTAAATTTTTTATCATCAAGCCTTGAGATAACAGGTTATTTTTACAATTATTTTACTGATGAAAAAAAACAAATTTTAATCAATTATTTTATTTAATTTCATATTTTTCTTACATCAAATATTTTTTTTATTTATATTTTACGATATAAATAATTTTTTATATCAGCACAATTGAGCGTTTTTTTTTTGCATAATTCCCTCTATTTTCTTCATCAGAGCTTGATTCTGACAAGCATCATATGATGCAGCCCAATTGTTCGTCACTTTGAGTTCGATTAAAGTATGTTAAATCATGATATTGTTGCGGTTGGCTCAATGCTCTCGGTAGATCGGTTTCGGATAGGTCTGTCTTACACCCGGGCGATCGAGTACGGACACAGTCAAAGTAGAAAAAGTGAGATTGTACGCACACAACTTTAGCGTGGAAAACCCCGGAAAGGGGAAAAAATCACGTGGTCGGGTCTGTGTCAGCCAAGATCCACTATTTGTCTCGGTTACGGTGTTCTTGTAGAGAATGTGAGGGCGACAGGCCGCGGCTCGTTACAAATACTTGGGGGTTGAGAGAGCTCTCCTTGGGTGACAGCCCGCCGCTTAGGAGTTCGTGCACTCTGACGTGCGCCTTTCTTGAGTGTTTGCTCCTCAGGCTTGTGCTCCGTAGGATGCCTGCACTTTATCCCTCAGAGTGAGGAGGGTCGCTTTAGTCGGCACTTCACTCTTTCTTCTTTTGGCGACGCTTAGAGGAGAACCTGACAGATTAGTGAGTGAAAGAGGAGGAGAGGAGGAGCGTTGAGAGAGAAGCTCTGGGGAGAAGCAGAAATGAAGAGAGAGAGAGCGAAGGATAGAATGAAGGAGGATCTCCTGAAATAAACTATCAGGGGTGCTTATATAGGGTTTCCGAGGCGGTTAGGATGGTTACGGTGGTTAATCGCAGATCGGAGGGCTGTGATCACTTGCGGTGATCGGAGGGCCGTAATGGCCTGCCACGATCGGACGGTGGAGAGAAGGCCGACCCACGATGGTTGTCGGAGGAGGCGCGCCGGCCGGCGGTCGCCCGAGGGAGGGGGCGGCCGGCCAAAGCCGCCCGACCGGAGGGGGGGCGTCCGTGTCCGCCGGCCGCGAGGAGGTGGCCGGCCCCGAGGAGGCGGCCGCCGGCCACACAGAGGGGGTCGGTCGGGGCCGCCGGCCGCAAGGGGGCGGCCAGCCCCGGGCGGCCGGCCAGGGCCGCCGGCCGCAAAGGGGGGCGGCCGGCCACCCGTAACGGCGGCGGCGGCGGTTGCGATTTGGCGCGCGGCGGTTGCGGGATCTGGCGCACGGTGGTTACGCGATCTGGTGCGCGGGAGTTGCGATCCGGTGTGCGGGAGTTGCGATCCGGTGTGCGGTAGTTGCGATTCGGTGTGCGGGAGTTGGGATCCGGTGTGCCGGATTTGCGATCCGGTGTGCGGGAGTTGCGATCCGGTGTGCGGGAGTTGCGATCCGGTGTGCGGGAGTTGCGATCCGGTGTGCGGGAGTTGCGATCCGGTGTGCGGGAGTTGCGATCCGGTGTGCGAGAGTTGCGATCTGGTGTGCGGTAGTTAACATAATCTTCTATAAATTAGGGGGTACCCATCATTTGCCCCCCAAAATTTCATCGTCTTGGAGCGAACGGAAAGCGCAGGAATTTTCTTTTTTGCGACGGGGCTAGGCGGCGATGGCCGGAACGGGTGCTAACACCGAGATGGGCGGCGACGGCGACAGTGCTAAGATGAGTCTCTGACCGAGGGAAAGGTCTGGGCACCGGACGACGCTGGAGGGGAGGAGGCCCCTCGCGCCACACGCACATAGGCGGTGTGTGCGGGCGCGGGGTGCGCGCGGGGCTGAACCTGCGTGCGGGGCGCGCACGGAGCTGAACCCGCGCACGAGTCTGAACCTGCCCGCGGGGCTCGCGGGGATGAACCTGCGCGCAGGGCGCGCGCGGTACGGCCGCTTGCTTACGCAGGCTGATTCCACGCGTGCTTTCTGCACGTGTATGGCTCGAGTGCGTGGGCGCAATGTGCGCTCGGACTTGCTTTTCTGACCTTACTTTTCCGTTTTTTCAGGTTTCCAAGCGGTGCGTGCAGAGCCGTCCTATGCGACTGCACTCGAGTCTCTCTCTCGAGCACGTAGATATTTGGAGGAGGCGCTTCAACCTGCCCCCCGATTTAGAGGTGCGGATCCCTAGTCCTGAAAGCGGGTGCAAAACCCTCCGCGAGGTTGGATGACCCTTTGTGAGTCGTCTCTTCGGTGCGGCTTTCACCTTCCGGCTTGCGAGGAAGTTGCCGAGATTCTGAAGTTCTGCGGCGTTCCTGTATCGCAGTTTACCCCTCTTGGGATGACACGGATCATGGGATTGATCACGTTTTTTCGCGAGCACGGATTGAGGTTTTCCTTGGATATTTTTCAAGGATTGGTGTGATGTGTGTGCCGACGGCGGGGCCGCGTGGATGTTTTCAGCAACAAGCAGTGGCTGGAGTTCGAGATCCGGGCGGATCGTCGCCATGGGAATACCTTGTTTGGATATGTCAGGAACCCAGGTTGATTGCCAGAGGTATGGAGTATGCTTTCGGACCATTGCCGACATCCTAGAGGACACGAGCGGGATTTTACTCCCGTCCTTGGTTTTGTGGAGCCCCGAGAGCTGGGGAATATCTTGTTCAGCATTTCTACTTTCGTCGATGAGAAGCGCCTGCTGCTATGCGGGCTGTCTGTTGATTCAGGACGTGCTGCCGCCATTCCTCTCTCCCGTGACAGGAAGAGGAAGCTAGTGTTTGGAGGTTATGGAGTTGAGGAGGCGGGTCCTGGCCTTCTGCCGCGACAAGATGTACTTTCAGAGGGGGCTGCCACTTGCGTCTCTAGAGCGGGAGGCAAGCCGGATGATGCGGATCTTGAGGTCATGGGGTCCTCTGCCCCCCAGACTTCCCCAATGCGGGCTACGGTGCGGCAGGTGGTGAAAGGAAAGAGGTTCTCCTCTTCCTTGGAGGCGTTGAACCATGCGGTACGTATGATCTCAACTTTTGAGTTGTGGCTTTTGAGGAAAGCTCTTCTGACTTGTCCCTTTTCTTTTGCAGATGGAGACTTAGGCAAACATTGCGCTTACGTGGAATGACAACTACGTGAGCCTGAAGGACAGGTTTATGGCCCTTCAGGGTGAGCTCCGGAGGCGAAGAGTGCCCTTCGGATGGTGTCCCGGAAACGGGGATGCGACGTTGCCGGCCTCTCAGACTTGAGGATTTGTTAGAGGAGGAGGGCTCTGATTCTGAGGCGGGCGAGGCCGCTGAGTGACAGCAATATCTCTTTGATGCTCTTTATTGATTTGTAAATATGTACTTCGTATTTATGGGCTTTTCTCCGTCGATTCGTACCTTTATACTTCTTTGACTTGTTGATATGTTTGTTGAGTGGTCGTCATTGCCTTTGATTCTGACTGTTGCGGTCAATTGTTGTCTTAGCCAAGCACCAACCGCGAGGGGCAGGCCCTGAGTGATGGAAGAGTGTTTTCTTTGGATGGGGGTGAAGAGTTATTGGAGATCCCTCCTATTTTCGGCGGGAGGCCATGTTCGTTCGAACCCCTGCGAGTTGCGGTGAACCCGATGGCATTGGAGGGGCTGGCCCTGTAGACCCTGACGACGTCGTAACTTACTACGAGGCAAAGGGCGTCCCCTTGTCCTAGGGTAGAGAAGCTGAGACCATCGCGCTGCGGGCTGCGCATAACTGAGGGAGCTGGCTCCCGACGACGTCGCGACCTACTTCGTAGGAGAAGGGCGAGCCTTGCCACCATGAGAGTGAGGTCGAAGCCGCCGTGCTACAGTTCGCGGGGGACTCAACGTTTGGTCCCTTTGGCTACACCGCAACTTATTGTTAGGCCGAGGGTATCGCGCTGTTGGCAGCGCACAACTAGGGGAGCTGGTCCCCAACGATGTCGCAAACCGTTGGGCGGACGAAGGGTGCACCCCTGAACCGCGGCAGAGAGAGTGAAGTCATCGCGCCAAGTATGGCTATGGTTGGTTAGGTATGGATTCAGCGGGGTCGGAACCCGTTTTAGTTACGATTTGTGGCTTAGTTTCCACGAGGGTTGCTCGCGGCTTAGTTTGCACGAGGGTTGCTCTCGGCTTAGTTTGCACGAGGGTTGCTCGCGGCTTAGTTTGCACGAGGGTTGCTCGCGGCTTAGTTTGCACGAGGGTTTCTCGTGGCTTAGTTTGCACGAGGGTTGCTCGCGGCTTAGTTTGCACGAGGGTTGCTCGATGTTTAGTTTGCACGAGGGTTGCTCGCGGTTTAGTTTGCACGAGGGTTGCTCGCGGCTTAATGTGCATGAGGGTTGCTCGTGGCTTAGTTTGCACGAGGATTGCTCGCGGCTTTGTTTGCACGAGGGTTGCTCGCGGCTTAGTTTGCACGAGGGTTGTTCGCAGCTTAGTTGGCTATGAGCTGAAGATGCCAGAATCCCTTATTGGGAATACTGAACACTCTGTAAAGGGAGAGGCCAGAGTCCCTTGTTGGGAGAACTGAGCACTCTGTAAACGGAGAGGCCAGAGTCCCTTATTGGGAGCACTGAACACTCTGTAAAGGGAGAGGCCAGAGTCCCTTATTGGGAGCTCTGAACACTCTGGACGCGCACTTGGCAGAAAGCGAACTCTTCTTTGAGATGTTCATCATGGGGATTGTCTTGGTACCGGATCATTCTTGACATGTTGATTCAGAGCCTTTGTTTTGGAGATAACTTTCGAGGTACCCAAGACGAACGAATCGTTTGATTTCTTTCTTCAGTCTTGAACAATCTTCGGTCTTATGCCTGTGACCTTGATGGAAGTTGCAATACTTAGATTGGTCCCCGAAATTTGGAGTAAGAGCCCTTAGCCTTTGGAGAGACGGATGATTGCGTATGGCGAGCAACACTTCGGCTTGCGAAGTGTTGGGGATGCCCCCCCAACCCGTCTAGAGTTGACACGGCGCGAGTTGCTCTTTTTGGGAACCGACAGTGGTGTCAACCCCTGCTCTCGCTGTCTCTTTGAATTGCTTTTGAATTATTGGCGGTGTGCTTCGATTGCATCGTCAGCGGCGATCTGGGCATCAATCCGCTGAACAAGATCAGAAAAGTTGGGTATAGTTTCTTGTACTAGTGCAGAGTGGAAGCCATCAGGGCGGAGCCCTCCAAGATGAAATCCGCATAGAAGTTCTGCTTTTATTCCACGGATTCGTCGTGCTTCAGTAGCGAAACAACGGAAGAAATCTTTAAGGGTTTCCCCTTCACTTTGACGGATACCGGACAGGTGGGAAGGATCGTTGAATATCTGGCGGCTGGCGATGAACTGATTAGTGAATTATTGCGTTAGTTCTGCGAAATCCTTGATTTCTCCTTCCTTCAGGGACATGAACCATGTGCGAGCTTGTCCTTTCAAAGTTGCTGGGAAAGCTTGGCACAATAGTTGATCTGGGGCGTTGCAAAGTTGCATCATGATTGCGAAGTGTCTGACATGCTCTGACAGGTCACTTGTACCATCGTATGCCTCGATCTTTGGGAGCTTGAAACCGCGAGGGATTGGGTGTGCCCGAACCTTTGGTGCAAATGGTGAGTAATGATGGAGAGGTCGACTGGCGGGAACGACACGTTGCTTGGTCCATTCATGTTCTTCTGCGATTAAGTTGAGAACTTCTTCGTGTGTGAGCCTTTCAGCTTCTGTTGGCCTGATGCTTGTTGCTTCTGGGTGATTATAGTGATGCTGAACTTCAGATCCTTTATCTAAACGGGCTGTACGGTCGTGGACATCCGCACTGGGGCGTTCTCCTTCTTGTATGACGACACGCCGATGAGAGTGAACTGGACTAACCTGCCCCCCGAGTGTTGTCCCTTCTGTCATGCGGGCAGTTTCCCCCATCATGGTCTTTAGTTATGAGTACGGTTGTGTTGAGAGTACTGTCTTTGAGGATGCTGGGAACTCGTTTCCCATCGACGACGCCAAACTGTTGTGGTTCGCTCAATGCCCTCGGTAGACCGGTTCTGGATCGGTATGTCTTAGCCCCGGGTGATCGAGTACACACACAGTCAAAGTAGAAAAAGAGAGATTGCACACACAACTTTAGCGTGGAAAACCCCGGAAAGGGGAAAAAACCACGTGGCCGGGTCTGTGCCAGCCAAGATCCACTATTTGCCTCTGTTACAGTGTTCTTGTAGAGAGAATGCGAGGGTGACAGGCCGCGGCTCGTTACAAATACTGGGGGGTTGAGAGAGCTCTCCTTGGGTGACAGGCCACCGCTCAGGAGTTCGTGCACTCTGACGTGCGTCTTTCTTGAGTGTTTGCTCCTCAGGCTTGCGCTCCGTAGGATGCCTGCACTTTATCCCTCAGAGTGAGGAGGGTCTCCTTAGTCGGCACTTCACTTTTTCTTCTTTGGGCAGCGCTTAGAGGAGAACCTGCCAGATTAGTGAGTGAAAGAGGAGAGGAGGAGCGTAGAGAGAGAAGCTCTGAGGAGAAGCAGAAATGAAGAGAGAGAGAGAGTGCGAAGGAGAGAATGAAGGAGGATCCCCTGAAATGAACTATCAGAGGTGCTTATATAGGGTTTCCGAGGCGGTTAGGGTGGTTACGGTGGTTACAATGGTTAATCGCAAATCGGAGGGCCGTGATCGCTCGCGGTGATCGGAGGGCCGTAATGGCCTGCCACGATCGTACGGTGGAGAGAAGGCCGACCCACGATGGTGGTCGGAGGAGGCGCGCCGGCCGGCGGCCGCTCGAGGGAGGGTGCAGGCGGCCGGTCTTGGGAAGCCGGCCAAGGCTGCCCGACCGGAGGGGGGGGGGGGGCGGCCGGTCATGTCCGCCGGCCGCGAGGAGGTGGCCGGCCGCGGCCGCCGGCCACACAGAGGGGGTCGGCCGGGGCCGCCAGCCGCAAGGGGGCGGCCGGCCTCGGCCGCCGGGCGCAAAGGGGGGCGGCCGGCCGCGAGAGGCCAGCCACGACCGCCGGCTGCAAGGGGGTGGTCGGGCGCCGGCCGTCGTCCGCCCGTAACGGCGGCGGTGGCGATTGCGATTTGGCACGCGGCGATTGCGGGATCCGGCGCGCGGTGGTTACGCGATCTGGCGCGCGGGAGTTGCGATCCAGTGGGCGGGAGTTGCGATCCGGTGTGCGGGAGTTGCGATCCGGTGTGCGGTAGTTACGATCTGGTGTGCGGGAGTTGCGATCCGGTGTGCGCGATTTGCGATCCGGTGTGCGGTAGTTACGATCCGGTGTGCGGGAGTTGCGATTCGGTGTGCGGTAGTTAACATAATCTTCTATAAATTAGGGGGTACCCATCAGATATAAAAAAATAAAAATTATGGGAGGGGAGGAGTTTCAGGAGCCGGTGCTTTGATTAGTTGTTGACGACGGTTGGAATCGATCGTCGGGGAATATTTCCCGTTGTTTCTTTCGCCGGAGCTTGGTGACGTGGATTTGGTTTTTTGGTCAAATTTTTCGACATGCGTCATATGATGCAGCCCAACTGTTGGTCGTTTTGAGTTCTCTTCGGATGTTAACTAACTGCATATAATGTCTTCAGCTGAGGTGGATCCATCTGTCGTTGTCTTTAAATTCTGCTCTGTTTCGATTTCAAATCAAACCCTTTCAAATTGGCACTCGGGTCAAGTTCAAAAGAGACCCTCCATTGCGATTTCAAATCCAACCTCCCTCCATGTGCCGGCAACGAACCACCTCGGACAACTCGCTTGAAGGACCTCGCCTCCGGCCAACTGGAGCTATGGAAGACCATGGATACTCGATAAGTGGAACAAGACCAGAATTTCACACACCTAGAATTCGAGATGCTCAATCTACAGAAGGCAATCCAACAATCTACAAAAAAGTCATCCAAAGAACTAAGTTCTGTTAGTAATTTTTAGGAGTTTGTGTTGCTACAAAAAATTTATGTTATCAAAATTTTGTACGAATGTAGCGACTAAAGAAATCTCTCACGGAACGATTTAACCAAAAAAACTAATTGCCTCAATTTGGAACTTATACTGAATATTATTTTCTAAAACACTAAGAATACAAAATTAAGCAATCTCGAATGAAACAACAAATCTACTGAAGTGCGAAAATTAGATTATACTGTTCTTTGATTCTTGCTCGCATTTCATGGTGGCGACTATTGAAACGAAAAACTGGCCTCAACGAGAGTTCGGACCTTGGGGTGTAGCCAGCACCTACTTCTCCCAAACCCAGACCCCTGACTAGTAACAAAGAACCAGGATCTGACCCTAAGCCTCAGCTGGGAGGTCTTTTCACTAACCCGGAAGATCTCTGAGCGCTTTCCCTCCAAAGCCAATTGCTGGGCAAGGAGAACCTCAGAAAGCACTAGTAGATTTTAGAAATTGTGAAAGCTTGCCTTCTGAAGAACTCCATGAGTCTATTTATAGGTTTTCAGTATCTGGTATGCTAAAAACATAATTTTGCTACCCTGAAATTACTGAAATACCCAGGGCTGGTCTGCTAACAGCCAAACTCCGCTGTTCTGAGGAGCTAAATGCAGACCCAAGAGCATCCAGGTAATTTTCACCCAAGGGTACCAAGGTAATTTCCCCCCTGGGGCACCCCTGGTGGAAGCCTCTTCACTAAGCTTGTGAGCTTCCCGCTTGTTATGCGAGAGAACTTTCTCGCCTACCCCGGGCGAGAGCCAATGAGCTAACTCTGAGCTTAGTTCGACGAACACAGAGCTCAGCTCGATGAACGCAGAGCTCAGCTCGACGAGCGAGATCCCAGCTCGACGAAAGCAGAGCTCAGCTCGACGAGCGAGAGCCTTCCCCCCTTCCGCTGGCGGGAGCAAAAAGTTCAAAGGGCGCTGAGAGCATTGAGTGGAAAGACCTCACTCAACGCCAAAGCCTGGAAGACGCCGCGAGCGTTGAGTGGAAAGACCTCACTTAACGCCAACTCCAGGAAGGCGTCGAGAGCATTGAGTGGAAAGACCTCACTCAACGCCAACTCCATGGGGCTTCCCGCAGCTCCAGGCGTGACCATTTGCGCACGCCTTGGGCGAGAACCCTTTCCGCCTATTCTTCTAGCCTGACCCAATTTTGCTTAATGCTAGCCCAAGGCTAGCCAATGGGCATTTAGGTCTCACCCAGCTAATATGGGGTTGTACACAATCTCCGCTCTTGGCGAGCTAGCCATGCGCTCGGAAAGACACGTCCAACCCCTAATATTCGCTGGTCACTTGCCGACCTGGCAGGGAATCTTTTGCGGTCCCCACCACGGTTCTATATATATACACCGCCAAATATGTTCTCTGGCCATCCCTGTCGTTATTGTTCTTCGCTTGGGCTCCCGCAAGGCTTTGAAGATGTGTTCTAAACGTGCTGATAAATCGCTCTCGCAAGAACTCCAGGCTCGCCTCGCTGTGGCCCAGGCGCGGGCCCGCGCCAATTGTGCCAAGGTAGCTCCTTGGCTGATGGTCAAGAGGCCGGACGATGAGTCTTCTAAGAGGCCAGCCGATGCGATCCCCCACCCAAAGAATAAGAAGAAGGTCAGGTCGGTTAGGCGAGATCACTCCAAAGAGAACCGAGCTTCACCTACCCCTACCCCCAACCATGACGAGAAACCCCCTTCCCTACCGGAGGTATTCTTCTCGCCTCGCTCATTGGCGCGAACTTTTTTAATGAGCCAGGTTGCGCACTGACGCATCACTCTTCTCGAAGGAGACGGTCCCGAAGGAAGCCGTCGACCCTCTTCTAGCGGATACCGGGAAGACCCGCCTTCTCCACGAGGTTCCACCTTCTGTCTCGGGGGCTGCCCCTCCCACTACCCTGGCCGATCTCCCAAGCACTCCAAGTATTTTGTCCTTTTGCTGATGTGGTTTATTCTTCAAACGATCTTCTTTTACCTTTCGTTGACCATGCTTCTCATAGTGCCTCTTCTTGGGAACTTGAACCTCATTGACCCGAGACCCAGGGCTCCCCCCCCCGTGAAGATCCCGCCAACCGAGTGGCCAACCCTGCTCCCGCGGCCGGAGGGGTTGCCGCTGAACCATTAGCACCCTGTAACACCCACATCCGTCATATGTCATATAATAGAAGGTCCAGCTGGAACCCGACGCCATATACCATGGACAGTTGGAAGGGTTACAGAATAATACAAAAAATTCAACTACTCGTCCTAATACAGAGCATTCTAGCGGAAGCTTTTAAACAGTTTAAAAGAACCCAGAATTTGCACAACAACGACAAGAATGTCCACTATACCACAAGGATGAAATACATCAAATACACAAAAGAGTACATGGCATTAAGGCCTTACAAATGTTCACTTGACAATATAATGTTTTACATACATCGGCTCACAGGCCGGCCACACATGACAAAAGTAAAACAACAGTTCGCTTGGCCTTCGAGGGCCAGCTCAGCAACTTGGGCTTCAGCCCGCTACTTGGTGCTTGGTTCCGCAGCACCTGCAAGTAACATTCCACCGTACGGTGGCAAACAAAGCAATGTCTAGCTAAAGCTGAACAAATTATAACGACCCCTCCCCTTACTCGGGACGGCGGTGCTCCTTCCCTGCATATCATTTGCCCAGCTAAATAGTAAAGTGCAAATATATATTTCGCCACAAGTGTAGGCTCGCTGGGCCAAACACCCCGTGCACTCAGGGCACATTTTTGGTGAATCCGGTCAATTCCGTGGCTTCACCACCACCCTTAGGATGGCAAACATTGTGAGCATTTTTGAGTCTTTCCGACCGCAGTCCAAGACTCCCGACTATGCCAACGGCCAGTTCCACTTTAGGGCCTCTAGCACTGAACCACAAAGCTCAGGTCCGTTTCCACCCGCCTGTTGCTCATGCCGCCTAGTCACTTTAAGACGTACGCGCGGGCCAAGCTTCACCCGGATCCTAAAACATTTCAAAACATCACATAACCCAGTTATGTTCAAGGCTGGCTCCCCAGCCGCCAAGTTAGCAGAACTACAATTCCGCCCAGTTTTCCAGGTGCGCCTTGGAGTTAATCCCCAAGGATCCCTGCTGCAATCTACCGCGTAGAAACCCAAAAACAACGCACGGAGTCTTCTCCGGCTATTCAAGCAATGCAACATCACCGATCCAGACAAACACGTCCGGCTATGCTTCACATACAATGCCTATGCCCGTACTTCGATTCCGGACTCTAAACAAGGGGGACTTCACATATCTACCCCAAGGAACACCGCAAACTCGCCGTACACTCGCGGGAGAGGGTTTTCCTATGAAAAGGAAGAAGAGCTTCACATGCTTAAGTTGAGAATCGTTACCCTTGAAGTTTGCTTAGGCGCCATGAAAAACTAACCGGATAGAAAGCTTCGCAAAGGAATTCTCTCCACGGATCCGGTCTCGGTTCTCAGTTCGGTGCTCCGATGCTCCGTCGGCGGCCGGATTCCTCCCTTCCTTCTTCCTTGCTCTCTTCTCTCTCTAACTACAAATAAGGAATTAAACCTCTAATCTCGAACTAAACACAAGCAGGAACTCATCTGGGCCGTTAGATCTTATTTAAAGAAAACGAACGGCTCAGATTAGCCTGAAATTCCTTAATCCTGGGCCGAACACAGCTTTGCACACAGCCGTGTCCTAGGCCGTGTGCCTCGATCCAGCCACGAATATCGAGCGCAGAAAAGTACACAGGTTGGGACAGGCCCGTGTCCCAACCTAACACGCCCGTGTCGGGTCCTCGACACGCCCATGACTAGGAGCCGTGTCACAAATAACCGCCACGCAAATCGTAACGTCGCTTGGTGGACACGGGTGGCGACATGCCCGTGCCAGACGTGACACGCCTGTATCAACCAGTACACACCCGTGTTCCGGGCCGTGTCCCTCAGTCGACACAAGACAAAACTTCCAGAGGAGTACACGACCATGTAACACGCCCGTGTCACATGTCGTGTGCCTGACACGCCCTGGGACACGCCCGTGTCCCAGGCCGTGTTCGAGATATCAGCACTCGTCAATCTCGACTCAATTACTCGAGCACGACACGTCTTGTGACACGCCCGTGTCACAGACCGTGTTCACCCTACAAGGACCCGAACTTGGTTCGAACATCGCCCGTTTCATTTTTAAGTTTCGGGGCGTTACAAATCTCCCCCCCCCTTAAAGAATTTCGTCCACGAAATTATGTAAAGGTACACAAAACAACTTAAAGATTACCTACGTGGAATAATTCGGGGTATGCTTCCACCATAGTCTGCTCCCGCTCCCAAGAAAGCTCCTCTCGTCCGCAGTTATTCCAACGGACTTTAACCATTCGGATTTCCTTATTGCGGAGCCGTTTGACTTCAAAGTCTTCAATGCGAACTGGCTTGACCTTGGTCGTCAACCCATTATCAATCGGCACTTGATCGACCGCAACAACCTGAGAAGGCTCTTGTACTACCTTCCGCAATTCCGAAACGTGGAATACATCGTGTAGCCCACTCAATTCCACCGACAACTTCAATCGATACGCTGCTTCGCCAATCCGCCCCAGGATCTCAAACGGTCCAAGGTATCTCGGACTCAGCTTCTTCAAGCGTCGAATCCGCGAGACATCCTTAAATGGCTTGATTTTCAAGTATACCTAATCGCCAATGCTGAACTCAATATTCCTATGCTTGGCATTATAGTATTTTGCTTGTCTGTCCTGGGCGATCTTTAACCATTCCTGAATCGTACGTACCATTGAAGTGACGTCTTCCACTGCCTGATGTTTATATAACTTTGACTCGCCTGTCTACAACCAAGACAATGGCGTGCGACACCTTCTCTCATACAGGGCCTCGAAAGGCGCCATACCAATACTCGCTTGAAAACTGTTATTGTAAGAAAACTCTACCATGTACAGGTGATCTTCCCACTGCTTTCCGAAATCCAAGACGCACATACGAAGCATGTCCTCCATCGTCTTGTTGACCCTTTCAGTCTGACCATCCGTCTGCGGATGAAAGGCGGTGCTGAAACTCAGTTTAGTTCCCAACAACTTATGCACCAGTGTAACGACTCCACCTGTTAAATAACATATAATAGAAGGTCCAGTCGGGGCCCCACACTATATGCCACAAATAGACGGTGATGTCACAGGTTAATACCATCAATGTATCCTAACTCAGAGCATGCTAGCGGAAACATAAGCAGTAGGCTGAACTCATACCAGGAATATCCACTACATATATATAATACCAAGGTTATATATACAACCAATCAAACGAGGGGGTAGCAAATAACACCGTTTGGCCTTAAGGCCTTACAATTCCTCTTTAAACAGTATGGATTACAGACATCGGCGAGCAGGCCGGCCATACATGAACAAAAGAAAATACATTAGCTAGCCTTCAAGGGCTAACATCAACAACAACAGCAAGAGCGGCAACAGCAGCAACAGGGACATCAGCCCTTCATTTTCCGCACGGCTCTCTAGCACCTACACAGGGGCAATCCACTCAGAAGGTGGAAAACAAGGCAACGGTCAGCATTCAACTGAACAATTTATAACAATCCTACCCCTTTCCTGGGGCAATGACATTCCTTCCCTGCAGAGCAATACATCAATTGACAGATATCATAAATATTGTGCTCTCACGCACAAGCAATCCATCATAACCGTCGACCACCCAGTCCGACGATCCGTGCTCTCTGACACACTTTTGGGTACGCCGGCGAACCGGGATCAACACCATTGAGCATTTAGTCTTAATGGCGCGCAGGTCTAAGACTCTCATTATGCTGCTGACGAAAGCCCAATGCCTTGACACTTCCTTGTACAGCCAACATAACGCAGGTATAGATCCACCACCCCCTGTTGCTCAAATTGCTTTGCCATCACCAAGCACATCGTACTTACAATTATAATAAAAGACGCGAGCCGGCTTCACCTTTCCTGTTCGGCACGAGGCCTTTTAGAGCTCGCATCTCAAAATCGCCATAACGTCCGCCAAGGACTCGTGTCACATTAGCCACACTGTCCAAATAGGACCGGCTTCATTGTCCATCAAGGACTGGCTACATCGTAACCACAGCAAAAGCAGCACAAGGGCATTTTCCTGGAATTCCACATTACAGTACTTCCTGCTACTCCCCTTCACAGGCACAACCCAACGACCCCACTAACTACACGAGTATACGCGGAGTCTTCTCCGGTGCGTAAATGCAACATCACCATTCAGACCAACATGTCCAGATGAGCTTCACACAGCATGCTTATCCCGTACTACATACTTCCGGGTCTAGATGCAGACTCAACAGGGGATAGTAACTATCAACCCACTGGAATCACTCACTCTTTCCACCTTTTGGTGGAGAGGATTCCTTACTCATGCATAAAGAAGAACTTCACATGTCCAAGAAGGAAGATCATTACCCTTGACGATCTCTTGGGAGACATCGAAAATCTGGCCGGTTGGAAAGCACCGCAGTAGCTTTGCCTCCACAGACCTAGCCTCGAATCTCGAATCGGACCGCGGGAGCACCACCAAATCCTTGCTCTTCTCCTCCTTCTCCTTCCTCCAAGCTCTCTCTTTTTCTCTCTTGATAAGAATGAGAGAAGAGGCCAACCCTCAGCCTTATCACTGCAGGAAAGCACCTTAGCCATTGGATCCAAATAGAAATAATTGGATGGTCGAGATCTGCCCAAAAGTCCAACTTTGACTTGACACGGCCTATGACACGCCCGTGTCCCAGGCCGTGTACCCCAAGCGGTGTACGAACCGACTCAAACTGAACCAGAACACGGGCTCCAATACGCCCGTGTCACAGGGCAGACACGCCCGTGTCAACTTTGACACGGTCGTGTGACTGGCCGTGTCACCCTTTCAACACAGGACCAAATCACCCGAGAAGCACACGGCTAAGGCACACGCCCGTGTCCCTGGCCGTGTGCCCAACACGCCGCTATGGCATGCCCGTGTCACAGGCCGTGTTCCATACTCAACGCCACTCAACGCCATTCCACTCAGCGCCACTCAACGTCACTCAACGCCACCCAGTATTCACCCGAGTAGGACAAGCTCATGTCCCAGGCCGTGTCTCCTCTCAACGATCGTCGATCGTGCTATCTCAAGAACTCGAGTCGATGCCTACAGTAAAGGACATGCCCGTGTCCCAGGCCATGTGCACTGGACACGCCCTGGGACACGCCCGTGTCCCAGGCCGTGTCACCCAGCCTGACCCCATTTTGGGACTTAAGGTTTTTGGGGTGTTACAATCCCCCCTTAAGATAAATTTCGTCCTGAAACTTGTACTCAGTAAGGAAACAAGAATCACAAAGCTATAACGTTAAAAGATCTGTTATAACAAAATGTACACAGTCTACAGTTTATACAAAAAGTTCGGGAAACTCAGCCCGCATGGTCTGCTCTCGCTCCCATGTTAGCTCCTCACGACCACAATTGTCCCACCGGACTTTGACCATCCCGATTTGTTGGGTATTGTATCCACAATGTACCTGATTTGAAGAAGCTCCTGAACTAGCTAAGTTGAATAGATAATGTATTTGATGATTTTCTTCAAGATGTGCTTGTAGTTATTCCACGCTAAGTACACACCAATGTCAAGGTGAGGCTGGTCAATATACACGGGTCTGCGCAACGTAATCCCTCGTTGAGCAGATCAGTGTGTTGACTTACGTGTACTCTCTCTATTGGAGTGTACTTATTTTCAAGTATAGGGCTGCGACAGATCAAGAGCAGACAAGGAGCAAGGATAAGTCAAAGCAACTCACGGGAAGAAAGACGAAAAATTGTCTAAGTTAGATTCGACGAGAATCGCTAAGTGATTCTCGCCGATTCGACGAGAATCACTAGTGATTCTCGCCGAATCGTCGAGAATCACTCGCCGATTCCCGCCGACGGCATCCGGCTGACTCAATGCCTTCAACGCCTTCAAGAATTCTGCCAAGTCAGAATCGGCGAGAATCACCCGGCTTACTCAACGCCGTCAAGAAATCTGCCAAGTCAGAATCGTCGAGAATGACTCTGCATTCTCGCCGATTCGTCGAGAATGGATTGTGACTCTCGCCGATTCACTCCGGATAGCAAGTCTTTTAGCTAAAATTCTTCTTAGGAGAATTCGACGGGAATCATAAGTGATTCTCGCCGATTCGTCGAGAATCACCCATGATTCCCGCCGAATTTGCCTTAGGCGAATTCCGTTGGCTCGCTGGACCGGACCAAATGTTCAGGCGTTGTTTGAACCGAAATTAGGGCTTCTCCTTGCTAGGCCCACAACGGTCATAAGGGATATGCTACAGTATATATACGCTCTTATTATTGAACATTACATCCATCCCGAACACAGGAAAGAAAAAGAGCCGCCGACTTGACCTAGCAGATCGCGGATTTCTTTCCGCCGCCCTCGCCGCTCGAAAGCTCGTCGTCGCCGCTGGTCGTGGATCCTTCTTAATCTCCCGGCGACAGAAACTTAGCCAAGCAATGCGTCTCACGTTTCTTCTTGAGATACTTTGTCTCTTGGTTTGTTGAACGGGAATACTTTCCCCTTCCGAATCGATTGATACGATCGATCCAAGAAAGATCGTTGGTAGACCTTGCTAGCTTTGTTATGAAGTTTGGATCTCGAAAGCATCGCCGCCGCAATCCTTGCCGTCGCCGATCTCGGGGAGATCCTCTCCAAGAGAGTGATTAGGTCGTGGACTCTTCGTCTTCTTCAAGAACGCTTCATCGAACGAAGAGGGACACCGAGCGCTCCAAACGTAGTTTGTATTTTGTACATTCTATTTTTACTTTTGTTGTAAAGGAACTTTGGTTCCTCTTTGTAAGGGTTGGGTGCAACCCGTGGTGGAGGAGTAGTGACTCTTTTGGGTTGAAGGGTTTCTTCCATAGTGAGAGGATTGGATTTCAATCCTGTTGGTGAAGTGACAGAGTCGTCCCTTGTTGGGAGATAGGTCAAAGGGGGAAGTGGACGTACCCAAATCGGGGAACCACTATAACTGCCTGTGTGTTTCTGTGTTGTGCTTGTTTTGTTTTATTGTGCAGGTAAATTTTTAATTTCGCAAGACGACTGCAAATCACCTATCCTCCCCATAGGTGAAGGTAGTTGACACTAGTGTGACTTTCACGATTATCTTGTTACGCAACTATTTCTCGGCTCGATCCTCGATCTGAATGGGTCTGACCTTCGTTGTTAGCCCATACTCGACCGGTACACGATCATTCTCAACTACTTGAGTTGGATCCTTGACGGCTTTGCGAAGTACTTAGATGTGGAATACATCATGCAGTCCACTCAACTCTGCTGAAAGCGCTAGCCGATAAGCAGCTTCCCTGACCCGCTCCACTACTTCAAATGGACCAAGGTATCTGGGACTTAGCTTTTTCAATTGCCGTATTCGAGATACGCCTTTGAAGGGTTTGACCTTTAAATAGACCCAATCGCTCACTACGAATTCCACGTTTCGATGTTTGGCGTTGTAGTACTTTGCTTGTCGATCCTGAGCTATCAATAGCCTCTCCTGAATAGAGCGTATTATCGAGGTAGCTTCTTCGACTTCCTTTCGCTCATTCAGCTTGGATTTGCCTACCTCTGCCCAAGCTAATGGTGTACGACATTTACGACTATATAGAGCCTCAAACGGTGTCATACCAATGCTCGCTTGGTAGCTGTTATTATAGGCAAACTCTACCAAATAAATGTACTCTTCCCATTTCTTACCGAAATCCAGGGCGCACATACAAAGCATATCTTCCATCATCCTGTTGGTTCGCTCAGTCTTGCCATCCGTTTGGGGATGAAAGGTCGTACTAAATGCTAATTTTGTGCCCAACATTTGATGAATTAACCTCCAATCAGTTGAGGTGAATCGTCCATCACGATCACTGACAATGCTCCGAGGAACACTGTGCAGTCGAACAATCTGTTCCACATAAAGCTTAGCCAAGGTTTCCACTGAATCATCTCTCTTGTTTGGAAGGAAGTGAGCCACTTTTGTCAACCGGTTTACAATCACCCAGATAGAATTATGACCGCATTAAGATCTCGACAACCCGTGCACGAAATCCATTGAAATATCATCAAACTTCCACTCCGGAATCGGTAACGACTTCAGGAAACCACCAGGCTTTTGGCATTCTGCATTCACCAAAGCACATGTGTGGCATTCCGCCACATAACGTGTTATATCTTTCTTTAGTCCGGGCCACCAGAAAACCTTTTTCGTGTCTTTGTACATGTTTGTGCTCCCAGTGTGAATTGAGTACTTGGCAAAGTGTGCTTCGTACATCAACTCTTCTCTCAACTTCCCCGTACTTGGGACGCACAATCGACCATCTTTTCGTAACAAGCCATCATCCCAGGAGAATTGGTCACCAGGACCATCCTTAGCATAGCGTTGGAGACTTTCATCAAGCTCCGTTACTCGCCGAACTCTGTCCGCAAGGTCATATTGTACCTCTATCCAGTTCAAGCATGCGTCGGCCGTAGCATCCTTGTCAACACAAGATATCTCTAACGCTTCCATCTCCTGGATTAGCCGCTCATCATGTCTCTGCAATCAGTTTGCCCGTACTGGCGTCTTACGACTCAAAGTATCAACGACCACATTTCCCTTTCCTGGAGTATAGTGAATATCGAAAGTGTAGTCTCCAAGGAACTTCATCCACCTCCGTTTTCACATATTCAGATCCTTCTGATCTAACAAATATTTTAGGCTCTTGTGATCTGTATAGATATCCACTTTAACGCCACAAAGATAGTGCCGCCACAACTTTAGCGCAAAGATTACCGCCGCCAACTCCAAATCGTGGACGGGATAGTTCTGTTCATGCACCTTTAACTGACGTGAGCCATAAGCAATCACTTTACTGATGAGTTGTAAATATACCTACTTTTATAGTATTTTTATTAAGTCATTTTACTTATTTTTGTCTTTTTTGTTTGTTTTGTTTAATAAATATGCTTCTTTTGTAAAAACAATCCTAACTTAAGTTTTTTTTGTTTTTTGAATTTTTTCAGGAAAAAGTCAAAATTTGACCTGACACGCCCGTGTCATTGACCAACAAGCCCGTGTCACGCACTCAACGCCTTCCACCAGTCGACACTCAACGATTTTACTGTTCAGCACTCAACGCCATCAAGTCACGCCCGTGTCCGAATTCGACACGCCCGTGTCAACACTCAACGCCGTCGCCACTCAACGCCACTCCCGCCAGCTGTTCTGTCACGCCCAGCCAACACGCTCGCGTCTGACACCAGACACGCCCGTGACCGCCACGTGTCACTTCTCTAAGCTTCCAGAAGCAATCCAGCTGCCGGATTTCGCCAAGTCAAACACGCAACCTTCGACACGCCCCCTGTCACGCCCGTGACTAGGGCGTGTCAAACCCGAAATTTTCCCTATAAATACCCAGTTTCTGTATGCTCTCTTGTTCTTTTTTTTGGACCATCTTTAGTGTGTTTTGTGGGCTGCCCTTGTGGACTCCATAGCCATGTAAAGAGAACTTTCTCCCCCCTTCCTTTTATGTTTGGTATTGCTTTAGCTTTAGCTCTGTATTAGCTTTGTATTAGTTATTTTCATTCAATAAAAATGTTAACTTTTCTCTTCTTAATTGGCTTTGGAATGAACATGTGTGCCCACTTTATTCTCCCTTTTTTATTCTCATGTTTTTCCTAGTTTTTCTCTTTATGGAAAAGTGTGTGTGTGTTTAGGAGTGATGTTTTCATTTCTTTTTTTTCTCCTATGCAAGTGTGTTAGGATAGTTTTTCTTCTAGCTTTTGTTAAACTCACTTTAAAATTGTAACTTCTTCATCCTTTTGAACTTGTAAAAGAGATCTTAAAAGTGATTTTTATTTTTCTTTAACTTAGTTTTTGTTTTATGTTGAAAATCTTTTTGCTCTTTTAAATTTTATTTTCACTTTTTATTCACTTTTATGAGGTCTTAAGAATGAAAAAGTTATAATTTTAATTTTTAAACACCTTTGATTTCAGTTTTAATTTCAAAAACCATTTGCTCTTTGAATTTTTATTTCATCTTTTTTATAGTTTTTGGCAAATTGTAATGGTAGAAATGTAATTGTTTTCATTTTTAGATAATTTTGTTTATCTTTGTTCTTTAATGTGAGTGAGTTAGGGTTTTCATTTTGTTCTTTCAATTTTCATGTAGTGTGTGTGAGTGTATGAGTTTAATCTTTTACGCTTTCTTAATTTATGTAGTGTGTGTGAGTGTATGAGGATAGATTTATTGCTTTCATTCTCCCGCCCACTCATTTGAGCCGAGACTCGTAATTTTATCGCTTTTTGAATTATGTAGAGTGCGTGTGTGTAGGAGATAAATTTTCTTGCTTTGATTTTATCGCTTTATTCAATTCATGTAGATTGTGTGCGTGTGCGCATCTATTTCCGCCTACTCGTTAAGAGTTAAATGGCGTTCTGCTTTCATTTCCCGCCCACTCATTTGAGTGAGACTTGTCTTTTAATTTTCCTCCTACTCATTTGAGTAGGATTTGTAATTTTCATTTTTTGTAACTTAGTTTCTTTTTATTCATGCATTTATTTCCGCCTACTCGTTAAGAGTTAAATGGCGCATTGTTTTAATTTACCGCCTACTCAATTTTGAGTAGGACTTGTCATTTACCGCCTACTTAGTTTTGAGTAGGACTTGTACTTGCATTTATTTCCCGCCTACTTATTCGAGTAGAACTTGCTTTACTTTATTTATTTATGGTTTTGAAGTGTGCGTGAGTGCCTGCATCAATTAGCTTTCTTTTAATTTATCTAAACGCCCTGTTTTTTTTTTATATTTTCTCTTATAACTGTTTAGTACTTAAATTCGAACTCGCGTTTCACTAAAAATCATAAATCCGTCCCCATACCGATGAGTGGTTAATCTCTATTAGCCTTCGGCATCGAAGAGCATTGAGACATATAAAATGATTCAAAATAATTAAGGTTCTTTATCTTTATTTTAATTTAAGGACTTAAGGTTTACCCCGGGTTAACGACGCATAGGACCACATAATCGATGTGTGGGCTCTATTTCCGTTATCTATACGCAACGCCGAGAGGCTGCACGTATGGACCGATCCCCCTTGGGTAAAGAGAACTGCGTACGCCCCCTCGAAAGAGGAGAAGCGTAGTTTTGTCGGATTGGGTTCCCCACCCAATAGCGGGGTTCTTAGTGTAATGCGAGCGTTAAGGGGAATCCTTCATCGGACTAACGTTCGGTCGAATAGCCTTAGCATCCAGGTGGGCGATATCCCTAGACCCAGGTGAGCTCATATCTATGAAACCTCCACGGCCAAGTGTCTTTTATTAATTTAAAAACTAAGTTCAATAATTGTTAAGAATTATTTTAGTCTTAATCCGATTCGATGTCGAGCGTTAACCCGTCATCGAATTAATCTAAGTAAAATTCTGCTCTCTTTTCTTTCCGCCTTAATTAACTAAAAATCTCACCTTACTGATAGTAAGATAATAGTCTTCCTAGAAGAGTAGATATAATCAACGCGCACCCGAGAACAATACGACATCGATATTCTCCCGAATACCGAGTACTACTTGCGATAGGTGCACTTGCCTCCTTTCGTTAGAAAACTCAATCTTCTAACCGGCCCGCGAAATCAGACCATTTCGAACCAACCACAGTCGGTCTCTGTTCTGCGGCCATCATTTACCAAATTGCAGAAGAACGCAGCCTAAGTTGCTCCCTGAAGCATCAATGTAGATCTCATATCCGTCTGTACCACATGGCGATGTCAACACAGGCGCCGTGGTCAAACGACCCTTCAGCTCTTCAAAAGCTCGCGCGCACTCCAGCGTCCAAACGAACTTCTGATCTTTTCTCGTCAACGTGGTCAGAGGTAAAGCAATCCGTGAGAAGTTTTCCACAAACCGTCTATAGTAGCCTGTCAGTCCAAGGAAGCTCCTGACTTCGGCCACTGAAGACATCACTGGGCAATCCCGTATGACATTTATCTTTGCCGGATCTACTGCTATACCCTCTCCACTTACCACATGGCCCAGAAAAGCCACTGACGATAGCCAGAACTCACACTTTGAGAACTTGACATACAGCTTATTCCTTCGCAGGGTATGCAATACCAACCGTAAATGGTTTGCATGATCATCTCCCGACTGAGAGTACACAAGAATATCAGCAATAAACACAATTATGAATAAATCCAAGTACTCTTGGAACGTCTGGTGCATTAAATCCATGAATACCGAAGGCGCATTACATAAGCCAAACGACATCACCGTGAATTCATAATGACCATAACGTGTTCCAAACGCTGTCTTAGAAATGTCACCTTCCCGAATCCGCAATTGATAATATCCCGATTTCAAATCTAACTTTGAATAGACGGTTGACCCCGCTAGCTGATCAAATAGGTCATCGATCCGTGGAATCAGATATTTGTTCTTTTCCGTCAGCTTATTCAATTCGCGGTAGTTAATACACAAACGCAAACTACCGTCTTTCTTTTTCAAAAATAGAACAAGTGCGCTCTAAGGTGACATACTTGGGCATATGTATCCTTGCTCTAACAACTTTTGCAATTGGACTTTCAGTTCAACCATTTCTTTTGGTGCGACGCGATATGGTGAGCGGGCCACAGGTTTTATACCTGGCACCAACTCAATCGCGAAGTCAATCTCCTGCTGGGGCGGTAACCCAGGAAGATCCTTAGGAAATACATCTGCAAACTCCGACATAATCGGAACTTCACTTACACTGGCCTTTAGCTCAATAGCCTGAATAAGCATGAAGAATAGCCCCGCGCACTTCCGAACGGCACTGACGACTTGGAGTGCAGACAACAAGGTCCCGCCAACTCCTCGTATACCAGCGAACTTCGTCTCACGTTCGGTATTTTGGTCCAGTGTGATCTCCTTTAAGTTGCAATCAATAAAGACACGCTGCTCCGAGATCCAGTCCATGCCAAAGATCACATCAAACTCCGATAACGGCAGCACCGATGATCCCAATCCGAAATCCTGATTTCCTATATGCACTTCCGTATCGCAAGTCCTATCCGCAAGCATGATACAACCATTCGGTAATAGCACATTTATACCATCTGTCGTCACGTGACTCGATACTCCAACTCGAGTTACGAAGTCCTTAGACAGAAAGGAATGTGAAGCACCCGTATCAAATAGGGCTCTCGCTGGATTGTTCCAAATCAGGACAAATCCTGTAGCACACACATCATGCACAAGCTACATACAAAACATGCAATCAATACAACAAACATTAACTTAACTCGTACCTATGACGACATCACTTTGCTTGATAGCCTCTGTTGGCCAAGATTGTAGACTTTGGGATGTACCTGAGATGCAGAGGAATCAACCACTGCTTTGCACTTCTCAACATAAGACGCACCCGTCTTCTTATCTCCTTTGGGTTGAGCAACCCGACAATCATGGGATATATGCCCCACTTTGTCACAGGTAAAGCTTGTACGAGACTCTGGTCTTGACGTTGCCCCCGATGTAACTGTCATAGAAGTTTGCCCCGAAGGCTTGGATCTCTTGCCCCACTTCTTCTGGTAGTACGATTTGCCAGAGCGGGGTGCTTTGAACTCGGGCTTTGCCACAGCCAAGTCCTTCCTGCCTTGCACCCGCTTCATGTCCTTATCCAGCGCACCCGCCGTATCAACCAAAGCCTGAAATCCCTGGTTCACTGAACTAGAAAGTAGGAACCTCAACTCGTCCCGCAATCCTTCATAGAAACGATTTGTTTTTCTTTGTTCATCGGCGAAGATTGTTCCTGCATACCGACCCAATCTTGTAAATTCATGTAGGTACGCATCAACGCTATTTTCTCCTTGCGTTAGCCGCTGAAACTCATTCTCCATAGCAATGCGTTGTGCCGCTGGTAGATGTTTTGCCAAAAACATATGAGAGAACTCCTCAATCGATACTTCAGTCAATTGTCTGCCCGCTAAATGGTGTAACTCAACCTCATCGCACCATAACCTCGCCTCCCCTTCTAACAAGAAGGTGGACAAAGTGACCTTTTGAGTTTCCTCCATCCTAATCGCCGTCAAGATACGTTTGACTCGCGATAACCAGTCCTCTGCCTGCGTTAGGGATCCCAGTCCCGTGAACATAGGCGGATTGAAGCTCATGAATTGCTTCAATTGTCGTTCAGCTGCTCGCGGATCCACAGCCTCAACTGGTTCAGGTCGGACACCAACACAATCTGGCACCACTGCCGGCGGCGCCAGCTCGGTCGGTCGAATCATCGCAAATAGAGCCTCAGCAACTAAGCGAACAGTTTCCGCAGATGGAGAAGGTGTTGGCACCTCAGCTGGTGCCGCACTCTCATTAGAGCATTGGGGCTTAGATTGCCCAATACCACTACGAGTCACCTATGGGTGGACAAGACACACATTAACGACAATACGCAAGCAATAATAATAAAGTAGGAATGTGCAGATTCCTCAAACAAGTGTATTTACATTTCTTAGTGGATATTCCAGAGTTCACTAGCATTACAGCGGTTCGCACAGACACGTGCTCGCCACACAACAAAAGAATTCGACCACGAATTCGAAAGAGAAAGACCGAGACAAGCTGATACCAAAATGTTACGACTCCACCCGTTAAACAACATATAATAGAAGGTCTGGCCGGGGCTCCACACTATATGCAACAAACAAACGGTGATGTCACAGGTTAATACCACCAACGTATCCTAACTCAGAGCATGCTAGCGGAAACATAAGCAGTAGACTGAACTCATACCAAGAATATCCATTATATATATAATACCAAGGTTATATATACAACCACTCAAACGAGGGGGTAGCAAAATAACACAGTTTGACCTTAAGGCCTTACAATTCCTCTTTAAACAGTATGAATTACAGACATCGGCGCGCAGGCCGGACATATATGAACAAAATAAAATACATTAGCAAGCCTTCAAGGGCTAGCAACAACAACAACAGCAAGAGCGACAACAACAGCAGCAGGGACATCAACCCTTCATTTTCCACTCGGCTCTCCAGCACCTGCACAGAGGCAATCCACTCAAAAGGTGGCAAACAAGGCAACGGTCAGTATTCAGCTGACCAATTTATAACAATCTTACCCCTTTCCCGGGGCAATGGCATTCCTTCCCTGCAGAGCAATACATCAATTGACAGATATCATAAATAATGTGCTCTCACGCACAAGAAATCCATCATAACCGTCAGCCACCCGACACAACGATCTGTGCTCTCAGGCACACTTTTGGGTACACCGACGAACCGGGATCAACACCATTGAGCATTTAGTCTTAATGGCGCGCCTGCATAAGACTCTCATTATGTTGCTGACGAAAGCTCAATGCCTTGGCACTTCCTTGTACAGCCAACCTAACGCAGGTACAGATCCACCCCCCATTGCTTAAATCGTCTTACTGTAACGACCCCATCCGTTAAATGACGTATAGTAGAAGGTCCGGCCGGGGCCCCACACTATATGCCACAAACAGACGGTGAGGTCACAGGAGAATATCAAACCAAACGAGTCCTAACTCAGAGCATTCTAGCGGAAGCTTATTAAGTGCAAGAACTCATAATAATGAATGTCCACTAATATATAAATATCACATTTATATATATAACTAGGAATGTTTACAAAACCACACCGCACACGGCCTTAAGGCCTTACAAGTTACTCTTTACAACATATATAATTTCATACATCGGCACGCAGGCCGGCCACACATGAAATCCAACACTTCGCACGGCCTTCAAGGGCCTACCAGCAGCATGGGCTTTTGCCCGCTCAATCCATCAGCCCGCAACACCTGCATATGGACGTCCACCCCATGGGTGATAAACAAAGCAACGGTCAGCATTCAGCTGACCAATTATAACGACCCCACCCCTTACCCGGGGCAGTGGTTCCTTCCCTGCATGTATAGCAATTTCAACATATAAAGAACATACACCCAACATCACAAACGCCGGCCTCAATGCCAGGCGCTCCGTGCACTCAGGGCACCTTTTATGGTTTGTACTTGGTAGGCGGGCATAAGCCTCCAAACCCTTGTTGAAGACCTCATGCACCCGTCTCACTCAGAGGTACGCATCACACCAAAACCCGTGAGCACTATCAGTCGACCTACCCACGTAGTGTAACAAGCCTAGGGAATTCGCCCTGCTGCTTTGCTACCAATCGACCGCTCACCCGATCTTAACATTGCCACTTGGTGGAATGAGCATAAGCCTCCAAACCCCTGTTGAAGACCTCTCACACCCACCCACTCAGAGGTGTTCATCGCCACTTGGTGGAATGGGCATAAGCCTCCAAACCCTTGTTGAAGACCTCACGCACCCACCCACTCAGAGGTGTCCGCACTCCATCAACCAGCTATTAACAAGCATGCAACCAAAGGAGCTATGCAAAGCATCCTCACCAAACACATCGTCCTCACCATCTCCGCAGGCTAAACGATGAATACACGGAGTCTTCTCCGGTTCGCAATATAAGCATCACCAATCCCGACATACGTCTGGATGGGCTTCACATAGCATGCCTATGCCGTACTACATACTTCCGGCTCTAGATGCAGACTCAACTGCTGGAATCACTTACGCGTTTCCATCTCTTGATGGAGGATCCCATGCACATGCAAAACAAAGGGCTTCACCTGCCCAAGGAAGAAAGATCGTTACCCTTGACGATCGCTTCGGCGCCATAGAAAAACTAGCCGGATGGAAATCACCGCAGCGGCCTTGCCTCCGCAACGCTGCACTCGGCTCTCTATTCGGCTCGACGAAGCTCCACCGGCGGCCGGAAAGCTCCTCCTCCTCTTCCTCCAAGCTCTCCTCTCTTTCTTCTCTTTAGAGAGAGAAAGGCTAAGTGGAAATAAGATTTCATCTCAATCCACGGCCTTAAAGAGGCTGGAACAGCTTTGGACCACACGATCCAAATAGAAGGAAACGAACGGCCGAGATCTGCCCAAAAACCCCAATTTTTGGCTGACACGGCCTGTGACACGCCCGTGTCACAGGCCGTGTACCCTTAAGCGGCACACGCGGTTTGGAATAGACTGAACAACACGGGCATCGACACGCCCGTGTCGAACCTGACACGCCCGTGTCATTCTTGAGACACGCCCGTGTCCCCTGCTACACGGCACTCACCGACTCCCAAAACCAGTACACGGGTCAAAACACGGCAGCTGACACGCCCGTGTCCAGCCTGACACTCCCGTGTTCATGGCCGTGTTCACGGACGTGTACGGCTCTGACTCGAATAGGCCAAATTCGAACTTTAATTCGAACACGCCCTAGGACACGCCCGTGTCCCAGGCCGTGTCTAACAGCCTGCTACTCAAAATTGTGCACAAACATATTTTGAGATTCTGGGGTGTTACAACCCTCCCCTCCTTATAGAAATTTCGTCCCGAAATTTAGCGCAACGCACAAGGATCAACACAACCACGCTGTTGCGATACAACCCAAAACGATCCAGGTTTAGAGCTCAGAGGCCACAGCTTGGCTCGCCCCATGGAATCGTACCACCACACTGTTTGTCCCAAACAGAAATACATACATACATACATACAACAGACAACAAAATAAAGTGCACACTCCACTTTATTTCGGCTTCTCCGCATCTCGCAGAATCCGTTTAGCGGCCTCCATTAAGTCCAAAGCACGGATTTGCTGTTCTGCTTGATTTGAGCTTTGTGGCTCCTGCATCTCAAGAGTGTATATTCGCGGTTGCGCCCGCGATGCAGACGACTCTGCCACAGCTTTCCCTTTCTCGTCATAAGACGCACCTGTCTTTCTTTCACCCTTGGACGCACCATTCCAGCAAAATCGCGTGATATGTCCTGGCCGCCCACAAATGAAACATGTACGCGGCTCAACCCGTTCTTGCCCAAACGTTGCTCCTGACGCAACATCTGAAGAAGTTTGTTCAGCAGGCCTGAACCGCTTCTTATCACGTTTCCTGAAATCTGATTGCTCTGATGGCGGAACTTTGCAGTCGGACTTTTCCACCGCTACGTTCTTCTTCTCCCGTACCCGCTTCAAATCCTTCTCTAGCGCACTAGCGGTATGCACCAATGCTTGGAATCCTTGGTTCACTGAACTTGAGAGAGCCAACCTCAGTTCATCACGCAGCCCTTCATAGAACCTATTTGTCTTCCGCGCCTGGTCCGCAAACGTCGACCCCGCATAACGACCGAGCTTGGTAAACTCATGCAGGTAATCGTCCACGGTCTTATCACCCTGTACCAGACGTTGAAATTCATTTTCCATCGCAATTCTCTGCGCCATTGGCAAATATTTCGCCCAAAATAATCTAGAGAATTCGTCCATCGATATGTCGCCCAGATCTCTACCTCCCAACTGGTGCAACTCGATCTCATCCCACCAAAGCCTCGCCTCTCCTTCCAGGAGGAAAGTGGCTAACGGGACTTTCTGCTCCTCACTAATCCTGAGCGCAGCCAGGATTCTTTTCACTCTAGAGAGCCAATCCTCGGCCTCTGTTGGAGACGTTGCCCCGACAAACGTAGGCGGATTAAATTCCATAAAATGCTTAAGTTGCTCGTCCGCTGCTTGCACAGCAACCGGAACCTCAACGTGCTCTTGCCTCGCACCAACCTCAACATGCTCTTGCCTCGCACCAACCTGCACTGGCGCCACAGCGGGCCTCGCTTGCCCAAAAGGTTGTGCCTGAAGCATAGCAAAGATCACCTCCGCAACTAAGCGCACCGTTTCCGCAGAAGGGGGAGGTGTAGGCACCTCAGGTGGTGCCGCACTCTCATCCGAACGCTGGGGCTCCGACTGCCCAGCTCCACTCCTCGTCACCTATAGGTGAACAAGATAGCATTACTTTCCATGGTAATACGGCAAACTCACCGAATAGACACACACACACATTCCTAGTGGACATTCTTGAGTTCATTAGCATTACAGCAGGTCGCACAAACATGTGCTCGCCACCCCACAAAAGAATTCGACCACGAATTCGGAAGGGAAGACCGACAAAAGCGCTGATACCAAAATGTAACGACCCCATCCGTTAAATGACGTATAGTAGAAGGTCCGGCCGGGGCCCCGCACTATATGCCACAAACAGACGGTGAGGTCACAGGAGAATATCAAACCAAACGAGTCCTAACTCAGAGCATTCTAGCGGAAGCTTATTAAGTGCAAGAACTCATAACAATGAATGTCCACTAATATATAAATATCACATTTATATATATAACCAGGAATGTTTACAAAACCACACCGCACACGGCCTTAAGGCCTTACAAGTTACTCTTTACAACATATATAATTTCATACATCGGCACGCAGGCCGGCCACACATGAAATCCAACACTTCGCACGGCCTTCAAGGGCCTACCAGCAGCATGGGCTTTTGCCCGCTCAATCCATCAGCCCGCAACACCTGCATTAGGACGTCCACCCCATGGGTGATAAACAAAGCAACGGTCAGCATTCAGCTGACCAATTATAACGACCCCACCCCTTACCCGGGGCAGTGGTTCCTTCCCTGCATGTATAGCAATTTCAACATATAAAGAACATACACCCAACATCACAAACGCCGGCCTCAATGCCAGGCGCTCCGTGCACTCAGGGCACCTTTTATGGTTTGTACTTGGTAGGCGGGCATAAGCCTCCAAACCCTTGTTGAAGACCTCACGCACCCGTCTCACTCAGAGGTACGCACCACACCAAAACCCGTGAGCACTATCAGTCGACCTACCCACGTAGTGTAACAAGCCTAGGGAATTCGCCCTGCTGCTTTGCTACCAATCGACCGCTCACCCGATCTTAACATTGCCACTTGGTGGAATGGGCATAAGCCTCCAAACCCCTGTTGAAGACCTCTCACACCCACCCACTCAGAGGTGTTCATCGCCACTTGGTGGAATGGGCATAAGCCTCCAAACCCTTGTTGAAGACCTCACGCACCCACCCACTCAGAGGTGTCCGCACTCCATCAACCAGCTATTAACAAGCATGCAACCAAAGGAGCTATGCAAAGCATCCTCACCAAACACATCGTCCTCACCATCTCCGCAGGCTAAACGATGAATACACGGAGTCTTCTCCGGTTCGCAATATAAGCATCACCAATCCCGACATACGTCTGGATGGGCTTCACACAGCATGCCTATGCCGTACTACATACTTCCGGCTCTAGATGCAGACTCAACTGCTGGAATCACTTACGCGTTTCCATCTCTTGATGGAGGATCCCATGCACATGCAAAACAAAGGGCTTCACCTGCCCAAGGAAGAAAGATCATTACCCTTGACGATCGCTTCGGCGCCATAGAAAAACTAGCCGGATGGAAATCACCGCAGCGGCCTTGCCTCCGCAACGCTGCACTCGGCTCTCTATTCGGCTCGACGAAGCTCCACCGGCGGCCGAAAGCTCCTCCTCCTCTTCCTCCAAGCTCTCCTCTCTTTCTTCTCTTTAGAGAGAGAAAGGCTAAGTGGAAATAAGATTTCATCTCAATCCACGGCCTTAAAGAGGCTGGAACAGCTTTGGACCACACGATCCAAATAGAAGGAAACGAACGGCCGAGATCTGCCCCAAAACCCCAATTTTTGGCTGACACGGCCTGTGACACGCCCGTGTCACAGGCCGTGTACCCTTAAGCGGCACACGTGGTTTGGAACCGACTGAATAACACGGGCATCGACACGCCCGTGTCGAACCTGACACGCCCGTGTCATTCTTGAGACACGCCCGTGTCCCCTGCTACACGGCACTCACCGACTCCCAAAACCAGTACACGGGTCAAAACACGGCAGCTGACACGCCCGTGTCCAGCCTGACATGCCCGTGTTCATGGCCGTGTTCACGGCCGTGTACGGCTCTGACTCGAATAGGCCAAATTCGAACTTTAATTCGAACACGCCCTGGGACACGCCCGTGTCCCAGGCCGTGTACCCCCGACACGCCCTGGGACACGCCCGTGTCCCAGGCCGTGTCTAACAGCCTGCTACTCAAAATTGTGCACAAACATATTTTGAGATTCTGGGGTGTTACACTTACCATCACCAAGCACATCGTACTTGCGGCTATAATAAAAGACGCGAGTCGACTTCACCTTTCCTGTTCGGCACGAGGCCTTTTAGAGCTCGCAGCTCAAAATCACCATAACGTCCGCCAAGGACTGGCGTCACATTAGCCACACTGTCCAAATAGGACCAGCTTCATTGTCCATCAAGAACTTGCTACATCGTAGCCACAACACAAGCAGCACAAGGGCATTTTCCAGGAATTCCACATTCCAGTACTTCCTGCTACTCCCCTTCACAGGCACAACCCAACGACTCCACTAACTACACGAGTATACGCAGAGTCTTCTCCGGTGCCTAAATGCAACATCACCAATCCAGACCAACATGTCCAGATGGGCTTCACACAGCTTGCCTATCCCGTACTACACACTTTCGGTTCTAGATGCAGACTCAATAGGGGATAGTAACGATCAACCCACTGGAATCACTCACTCTTTCTACCTTTTGGTGGAGAGGATTCCTTACTCATGTATAAAGAAGGACTTCACATGTCCAAGAATGAAGGTCGTTACCCTTGAAGATCTCTTGGGAGCCATCGAAAATCTGCCGGTTAGAAAGCACCGCAGCAGCTTTGCCTCCACAGAACTAGCCTCGGATCTCGAATCGGACCGCGGGAGCACCACCAAATCCTTGCTCTTCTCCTCCTTCTCCTTCCTCCAAGCTCTCTCTTTTTCTCTCTTGATAAGAATGAGAGAAGAGGCCAACCCTCAGCCTTATCACTGTAGGAAATCACCTAGGTCATTGGATCCAAATAGAAATAATTGGATGACCGAGATCTGCCCAAAAGTCCAACTTTGACTTGACACGGCCTGTGACACGCCCGTGTCCCAGGCCGTGTACCCCAAGCGGTGTACAAACCGACTCAAACTTAACCAGAACACGGGCTCCAACACGCCCGTGTCATAGGGCAGACATGCCAGTGTCAACTTTGACACGACCGTGTGACTTGCCGTGTCACCCTTTCAACACAGGACCAAATCACCCGAGAAGCACACGGCTAAGGCACACGCCCGTGTCCCTGCCTGTGTGCCCAATACGCCCCTGTGACATGCCCGTGTCACAGGCCGTGTTCCACACTCAACGCCACTCAACGTCATTCCACTCAATGCCACTCAACGCCACTCAACGCTACTCAACGCCGCCCGGTATTCACCCGAGCAGGACACGCCATGGGACACGCCCGTGTCCCAGGCCATGTCGCCTCTCAACGATCGTCGACCGTGCTATCGCGAGAACTCGAGTCGACGCCTACAGTAAAGGACACGCCCTGGGACACGCCCGTGTCCCAGGTCGTGTGCAATGGACACGCCCTGGGACACGCTCGTGTCCCAGGCCGTATCACCCAGCCTGACCCCATTTTGGGACTTAAGGTTTTTGGGGTGTTACAACCAGCCTCCAGTCATTTGGCGTGAAGCGTCCATCTCGATCACTAACGATACTGCTTGGCACACCATGCAACCGTACAATATTATCCACATAGAGCTTGGCTAACTTTTCCACCGGATCTTCCTTCCTATTCGGGATGAAGTGCGACACCTTTGTCAATCTATCTATGACCACCTAGATGGCGTCGTTTCTCCTTTGCGACCTTTGCAAACCATGCACAAAATCCATGGAAATGTCGTCGAACTTCCATTCCGGGATAGACAAGGACTTCAAGAAACCTCCGGGCTTCTGGCACTCTGCCTTCACCGGGGAACTAGTTTGGCACTTTGCCGCATAAAGTGCTACATCCTTCTTCAACCCTGACCACCAAAACAACTTCCTCATATCCCTATACATCTTCGTGCTCACCGGGTGGATTGAGTACTTGGTATGATGAGCCTCATACATCAACTCCTGCTGAAGTTTATCTGCACTTGGGATGCATAGGCGACCGTCCTTCCTTAGCAGTCCATCTTCAACCGCAAATTGGGAATTTGACTCATCCAACGATTCATCCAAGATTTGCTTCATACTGCTCTCCTGAACCAAAGCCCGCTGAATCCTATCAGCTAGGTCATACTGCACCTCTGTCCAACACAATATTTCCTCGACACTAGCCTGCTTGTCAACGTAGGAGATGTCTAGAGCCTCCAAATCACGGACCAAACTCTCATCATGCACCGCCAACTAGTTGGCTTGCACAGGTGCCCTACGACTCAACGCATCCGCCACTGTATTTCCTTTCCCGGGCACATAATATATTTTGAAAGTGTAGTCCCCCAGGAACTCCATCCACCTCCGCTGCCTCATGTTCAGGTCCTTTTGATCTAGCAAATACTTCAGGCTTTTATGATCGGTGTAGATATCGACCTTCACACCGTAAAGATAGTGCATCCACAGCTTTAGAGCAAATATCACGGCCGCTAGCTCCAAGTCATGGACCGGATAATTTCTCTCATGAACCTTCAACTGTCGTGATCCATAGGCTATTGCGCTCCCATACTGTAGTAGAACACATCCCAAACCACTGCCTGAAGAATCACTATAAATTTCAAACCCTTCGGACCCACTCGGCGAACGCAAAATAGGCACCGTGACCAACCGCCTCTTCAATTCTTCAAAAGCCTGTGCGCACTCCAGCATCCACACAAACTTTTGATCCTTCCTTGTCAGTGTCGTGAGTGGTAGCGCTATCTGCAAGAAGTTCTCCACGAAGCGCCTATAGTAGCCGGCAAGCCCCAAAAAGCTCCGGACTTCTGCCACCGTAGTCAACTCTGGCCACTCCTGAATCGCCGCTATTTTCGTCGGATCCACCGTTATGCCTTCACCACTAACAATATGACCAAGGAACGTGATTGAGGATAACCAGAACTCACACTTGGAGAACTTAGCATACAACTGATTCTTCCTCAACGTCTCCAATACCATATGCAGATGTTTGTAGTGATCATCCTCACACCGCGAGTACACCAAGATGTCGTCGATAAATACTATCACGAAATAGTCCAGGTACTCTCTGAACGTCCTGTTCATCAAATCCATAAACACGGATGGCGCATTGGTTAACCCAAACGGCATGACCGTAAACTCGTAATGCCCAAACCACGTGCTGAACGCTGTCTTTGGGATGTCACTTTCTCTTATCCTTAGTTGGTAGTATCCGGATTTCAGATCTAGCTTCGAATATACCGTTGACCCAACCAACTGATCAAATAGATCGTCAATCCTTGGGATCTGATACTTATTATTTTTCGTAAGCTTGTTCAACTCCCGATAGTCAATACAGAGTCGCAAGCTCCCATCTTTCTTCTTAACGAAGAGGACCGGTGCGCTCCAAGGCGACGAACTTGGACGCACATACCCTTGATCTAAAAATTCTTGCAGTTGCACCTTCAACTCCGCCATCTCCTTAGGCACTATCCGATACGGAGAGCGTGACACTAGTTTGGCACCCGGCACCGGCTCAATTGTAAAATCGATCTCCCGCTGAGGAGGGGCTCCCGGGAGATCGTCTGGGAATACATCGGGATACTCGGACACAACTGCAATACTGTCAAGACTAGGTTTAGGCGTTGAAGCCTACACTAATGTGACAAGCAGTTCTGCCCCAGACCGAACTGCCTTAATCACCTGAAGAGCCTACATCAAGATCTTGCTCGACCCTTTCATGCCTGCAAACGTAGTCTCCCGATCGGTATTCAGTCCCAACTTAACCTCCTTTTGGTTGTAATCAATGCATGCTCGCTGCTCCAAGAGCCAGTCCATTCCAAAGATTACATCGAACTCCACTAACGGCAACACCGACGCTTGCAAAACGAACTCCTGATCCCCGATCCGAATCTTTACCACACAGACTCTATCCGCGTTCATTGAGCACCCATTGGGCAACAACACATCCAACTTGTCATTTTCCATCGAGGAAAGAACTCCGATGCGCGATACGAATCTTTCGGACAAGAAGGAATGCGAAGCTCCCGTATCAAACAAGGCTCTCGTCGGACTATCGAAAACTAACACAAAGCCTAGCACCAAGATTTATAAGCTAACATGTAAAAAGGTAATGGCTACAAAAGCTAAACAGTAAATATTTAACTCATACCTGTCACCACGTCAGCTTGCTTAATGTCCTTTTGCAAACCAAGGTTGTAAACTCTAGGCTGGGTTGGAGCATGGTGGGATGCAGTCGACTCCGCCGCTTTCCCCTTTTCCTCATAAGTTGCTCAAGTCCTCTTCTCGGACTTTGCACGTCCGCTCCAACACTCACGTGCAAAATGCCCCACCTTTCCACATTTGTAGCACGCTCCTGGGACTCGACTTGAGTTTGCCCCCGTCGCACCAGACGAAGGGGCTGAACTTTAAGTCTTCTGCTTCTTGATCCATCTGCGGAAACCAGACTTTGAACTCAGCATTTTGAATTCTGACCTCTTTTCCCCTGGCTCCTTATTCTCTTGAACTTTCTTCGCGACCCTTTCCAGTGACCGAGCCGCATTTACCAAGGCTAGGAAGCCCTGTGCTTTAGATCCAGTGAGGAGTAGCTGTAGGTCGCCCCGTAGGCCTTCATAAAATCGGTTGGTCTTCCGCTCTTCTTCAGTAAACATAGCACCAACATAACGACCTAACCGAGTAAACTTGTGGAGATACTCATCCACACTACTCACTCCCTGAGTCAATCCAAGGTACTTACTCTCCATCTCAAACTTCTTGGCAGAAGGTAGGTATCTAACCAAGAACAACCTTGAGAATTCCTCCATCGGTACTTCGGCAAGTTGTCTTCCCACTAAGATATGAACCTCCAACTCGTCCCACCACATCCTTGCCTCACCAGCCAATAGGAAGGTCGTTATTGTGGTCTTCTGCCACTCCGCAGTTTCTGTGGCGATCATGACCCTCTTCATCGTAGAGAGCCAATCCTCAGCTTGAGTTGGCATTCCCATCCCGTCGAACACCGGAGGATTAAAGCTCATCACATGCTTGAGCTGTTTCTCCGTGGCTCTCCATGGTGCTACCGGATCAACTGCCACATGCTCTACCACTCCCGGCTCTGCCACTCTAATCGGTTCTTGCTCATTAGCAGGTGGTGCGGGCTGCACTTATTGGGCATTGATCATAGCAAAGACTGCTTCAGCCACCAATCTAATGGTTTCTGCTGAAGGAGGTGTTGTAGGCACGTCACTCGGTGCACTACTTTCCGCCGATTGCGGACGTTCCGATTGCCCAGCACTGCTCCTAGGAACCTATAATAGCATAAACCCTTAATTAGGCGACACACAAATTGCTAAAAGCAATCACTGGAACACTCAGGTTCCTCAAAAGAAGTGTATTTTTTCATTCCTAAGTGGACATTCATGTGTTCTTTTATGTTATAACGATGACACACATACATGTGCTCACCACCCCTTAAAAGAATTCGCCCACGAATTCAAATACAGACGACCGACACCCTAGTCTTATACCAAATTGTAACACCCCCACCAGTCGAATGGCATATAACAGAAGGTCCAGCCGGAACCCGACGTCATATACCACGGACAGTCGGAAGGGTTACAGAATAATACAAAAAAATCAACTACTCGTCCTAACACAGAGCATTCTAGCGGAAGCTTTTAAAAAGTTTAAGAGAACCCAGAATTTGCACAACAACGGCATGAATGTCCACTATACCACAGGAATGAAATACATCAAATACACAAAAGAGTACATGGCCTTAAGGCCTTACAAATGTTCACTTGACAATATAATATTTTACATACATCGGCTCACAGGCCGGTCACACATGACAAAAGTAAAACAACGGTTCGCTTGGCCTTCGAGGGTCAGCTCAGCAACTTGGGCTTCAGCCCGCTACTTGGCGCTTGGTTCCGCAGCACCTACAAACAACATTCCACCGCACGGTGGCAAACAAAGTAACAGTCAGCTAAAGCTGACCAAATTATAACGATCACGCCCCTTACTCTGGACGGCGGTGCTCCTTCCCTGCATATCATTTGCCCAGCTAAATAGTAAAGTGCAAATATATATTTCGCCACAGGTGTAGGCTCGCTCGGCCAAACACCCCGTGCACTCAGGGCACATTTTTGGTGAATCCGGTCAATTCCGTGGCTTCACCACCACCCTCAGGATGGCAAACATTGTGAGCATTTTTGAGTCTTTCCGACCGCAGTCCAAGACTCCCGACTATGTCAACGACCAGTTCCACTTTAGGGCCTCTAGCACCAAACCGCAAATCCCAGATCTGTTTCCACCCGCCCATTGCTCACGCCGCCTAGTCACTTAAAGACGTACGCGCGTGCCAAGCTTCACCCAGATCCTAAAACATTTAAAAACATCACATAACCCAAATATATTCAAGGCTGGCTCCCCGGCCGCCAAGTTAGCAGAACTACGATTCCGCCCAGTTTTTCGGGTGCGCCTTGCTGTTAATCCCCAAGGATCCCTGCTGTAATCTACCGCGTAGAAACCCAAAAACAACGCACGGAGTCTTCTCCGGCTATTCATGCAATGTAACATCACTGATCAAGACAAACACGTCCGGGTAGGCTTCACACACAATGCCTATGCCCGTACTTTGATTCCGGACTCTAAACAAGGGGGATTTCACATATCTACCCAAAGGAACACCACAAACTCACCGCACAATCGCGAGAGAGGGTTTTCCTATGCAAAGGAAGAAGAGCTGCACATGCTCAAGTTGAGAATCGTTACCCTTGAAGTCTACTTAGGCGCCATGAAAAACTAGCCAGATAGAAAGCTTTGCAAAGGAATTCTCTCCACGGATTCGGTCTCGGTTCTCAGTTTGGTGCTCCGATGCTCCTTCGGCGGCCGGATTCCTCCCTTCATTCTTCCTTGCTCTCTTCTCTCTCTAACTTCTTAGAAAGAGATTGTTAAAGATGAAATGAGGAATTAAACTTCTAATCTCGGACTAAACACAAGCAGGAACTCATCTGGGCCGTTAGATCTTATTTAAAGAAAATGAATGGCTCAGATTAGCCTAAAATTCCTTAATCCTGGGCCGAACACGGCTTTGCACACAGCCGTGTCCCAGGCCGTGTGCCTCGATCCAGCAATGAATATCGAGCACAGAAAAGGACACGGGTTGGGACACGCCCGTGTCCCAACCTGACACGCCCGTGTCTGGTCCTCGACACGCCCGTGACCAGGGGTCGTGTCACAAATAACCGCCACGCCAACCGTCACGTCGCTTGGTGGACACGGGTGGCGACACGCCCGTGTCAGACGTGATACGCCCGTATCAATCAGTACACGCCCGTGTTCCGGGCCGTGTCCCTCAGTCGACACAGGACCAAACTTCCAGAGGAGTACACGGCCATGTGACACGCCCGTATCACATGTCGTGTGCCTGACACGCCCTGGGACACGCCCGTGTCCCTGGCCGTGTTCGAGCTATCAGCACTCGTCAACCTCGACTCGACTACCCGAGCACGACACGCCCTGTGACACGCCCGTGTCACAGGCCGTGTTAACCCTACCAAGACCCGAACTTGGTTTGAACACTGCCCGTTTCATTTTAAGTTTTGGGGTGTTACACACCCACGCCGGAATCCCAGCCTCCGGTGGGAGAGGGTGCCTCTGTCCCCCTACTGACGGAGACTGAGACCTTGGAGCGTAGGATGTTCCGCCGCGGGTGGGGCAAGCCGCTTCACCTGCTCTTTGGGAAGAGTCCTGAGGGGCAGCCCGACCCTTCTCGCCAACCGTCGACGGAAATCCCCCGCCGTACGCTAGGTATGCGAGAACCTACCCTTTTCTCCTTCGTTTCTCCCGAAATCTAACAAACTGTCCTCCAGGTCCTAAGGTGCAGGAGGGGGGGCTGAGGAAGAAGAAGAATAAAATTGGGAAGACTCCCCCCCTTCCCTCCTCTGGAGAGATAGAGGACTTTCTTGAGGCCTCTGGGAGCAGTAAGGCACGGAGGCAAAGGATTGCGGCAGTCCTGTCAAAGCTCGCACGGCGGTAGCGATCCAACTCCGCGTCGGTGAAACGAATCCACGGGACGATGGAAAGGCGGTTGGCGGTTATCGAACGGGACTACACCCACCTCCTTGGCGAGACGGAGCGCCAGGACACGCTTACCGCCGAGACCTCCCCAGGAAGATACATCGTATGGATTCGCGATCAACTTTGTTTGGCCAACCTGGGGTTAACTGCCCTGACGACCTTCTTCAATCCGCGAGTGCCCCCAAGGAAGGGGAGGCGTGTTGAAACCGAAAATCGGTCTCTTGTGGAGTTCACCCTTGGGGAAGGGGTGGTCGCGCCCCTACTTCGTTCCTGCAATAAAGACAACAAGGAGAAGAGAACAAAGGACTAGACCAAGGGCCCGGCTCGGAGGTCCCACCACAAACCCAGAAGATCACTGAGCGCTTCCCCTCCTTAGCCAAATGTCGGGCTAAGGTACCTCAAAAAGCGCTAGAAGACTGGGGAGCAAGTAAGCCTGCCTCCTGAGGTACCCCTTGGGTCCTATTTATAGGATTTTGAAGATGGTCTGTAAATAACTAACCTCTACTGTCTTGAAATTACTAAAAGCTCCTCGGGCTGGCCTTCCAACAGCCAAACTCCGCTGTTCTGAACAGCTATATGCAGCCCACCTGGGTCTGCCAACAGCGAGAACCCGCTGTTTTGACCGGCTAGGGGAGGGCCAATGGGGTGAGACAGTAAGAAATCCTCCCCATTGGGGATCGAGCGAGTAGCCCTTCAATGTTTCCACTCGGCGTGAGGCGCGGGCCGGGGTCAGCTCGCCGGAGGGCGCGGGCCGACCCACCTAGGAGAGGCGGGCGGGGCTGGCCTGCCAAAATAGGAGCGGGCAGGGCTGGCTTGCTGAGAGGGCGCGGGCCATAGGATGGCTCGCCTAGGAGGGCGCGAACCGGCCCGCCTAGGAGAGTGCGGGCCAGGCTGGCTCGCTAGGGCAACCCTTTGATGCGCGGGTCGGGGGCGGCCCGCCTGGTTACCTGAGCCCCTTCGGTGAACACGGGGTTGTACAAGGCGAGGCCTGGGTCGTTGGTGGTGGGAACAGTATTGAGCCTCGTGGGTCTCGCCTCTTCTTTACCCAAACTCCTAGCCTACCCTTCTCGCTTTGTACCCCATGCGCCGAGCGACGACGAATAATTATTTATATATGTTATTGTTATTATTTTGTGGCTCCCGCCCAGAGAGAGCCCTTTTATGTTTATTCTTCATTTTCTTTTTGTATTGTGTTCTCGTATTTGATGCTTTGAGAATGCTTGACCCTTGCGCCCTGCCTATCACCTCTCGCCCGTCGCCCTCGCTTGCTTTTAGCCCGGGCCATTCCCGAAGGTTTTCGCTTTTCTGTAGGTTTGGGAAGAGCCGGCAAGACATGGTGGAGAACGAGGAGTCAGTGCGTCGGGGTGTACCATCGCCGCTTTTTAGGAAAAAACTAAAGACTATTAAATTCTCTATAAATAGGCCGATCCACCTACCACATTTATTTCTCTGCATTTACTTCTTTGATTCCAAACCTTCGTCCTCCTCCCGATCGTTCTCGCTGATCACTGCTACGCCAAGGCTCTCGCCTTCTTGCCCTCTCCTCCTCTCTCGCCTTCCTTTTAAGATGTCTGGCGAGAGCGAAGGTCATTCCAAATGCACGCAAACCTTCCTGGACCACAATTTCCCCCCTGCCGGCTCACACAGGAGAAATTCCTCACGATCACCCGGAATTTCATCCCGCCGGGGTTCGTCGTGTGAGACCCCGGGAACGAAGACATGGTTAACAATGCGTCGGAAGGGGAGCTCGTCATCCCCTTGGAGCACTTCGAGGTGGGCTTCCGCCTTCCCCTCTGGACAGAAGTGCGTCAGGCCCTTCGCTATTATGGCGTGGTGCTGACCCAGCTCATCCCCAACTCCATCGCCCTCCTGGTTTCTTTCGCCTGCTATATGCGGGCGGAAAGGATAGAGTTCAGCCTTCCCATCTTTCAGAAGCTGTTCAACTTCTGATCCAAGGGAGGGTCAGTCTTCCTTTCTGGGCAGTCAATGAAGACGATGGGTCTTGCCAACAAACATCATCACTGGGCAGAGAGATTCGTCTTCGTCTCAGGGCCCTTTGGCAACATCCCTCTCGTGCCCATTCAGTATGACGACGCGACATACAAGCCTCCCTCTCTAGGGGGGCGAGAGGGCGCACTCGTCGAGTTCTTTGGGTCAAAGACTTTTGACGTCCCCTACCTCCGGCAAGACCTGGATTCCCTCCTACCGGTACCTCCCGGCGAAGGTATTATTTCGGTCTAACCTTGCAACCTTTCGTTACGAGTTATGGGCTAATTGACTATTGGTCTCGCGGGTGAGAGAGAAATTACCCTTCACCGCCCTTTTAGCGAGACCCGGGAACCAACCGACCCCTTGGCTCTCACCAAGTCTGTCGTCGCTGCCTGTCGGGAGGAGCAGAGACTTTCTTACCAAGCAAGTGCCCCGAAGCGGAAACTCAGCTCCCTCCCTGCTCCACCTCTCAAAAAACCAAAGCCGCCAGCAACGGACAAGGGCAAGTCCATTGCACCTACTTCCGCCGAGAACCCCGCCCCAGCCCCGTCAGTCGCAGGCGAGACAGGCGTCGCTGAGCCAGTTGCCGAGACGACTGCCGAGACCCCTCTCAAACCGATGCCGAAAGGGCACAGAAATTTTGGCTTCTGCGAGAAGTTCTTGGATGTGGAGGGTAAGCCCCTAATCCAGTGGGACCATACCTCCAAACGCATCGCGGTCTCCACACTTCTCCCCTCCTGGGGGGAGGGGGACACTATCACTGGCGACGCCTTCGCGCTGGGCTATGGGCACTATGGTCAGGAGGACGCCAACACGTTTGATCGGACGGCAACCCGGGCCCTCGTCTACGACGCCACCCAGGACCAACTTCGCGCGGTCCAGCTCTCGCATATGGCTGGACGTCACACCATCACCATCGAGCGCAACCTCCCTGATATGCTCGAGGCCCGGGACGTCGCTGTGGCAGAAAAGGCCACCCTGAAGGCCGACCTGACAGCTGCCCAAAAACTTCTCTCCCTTCGCCCGGTCGCAGAGGTAAGCGGGACCCTTCAATATCTCTTGCCCTCTTAGTATATAAATAAATTCTTTGCTTAACAGGATCTTTTCGCAGGACTCCGCGCAAGACCAGCTGCTCCGCGCCAGGGTGGCCAGCATCGAGTGCGAGAACCAACTACTAAAAGCTGAGGTAAAGTGCCTGGAGGGGACTTTGGCCCAGGCCCAGGCCCGACCGTTACAGGAGGAGAGGCTTGAGCGCCATCACTACTCGGCGTACGAGATGGATGTGATCATCTAGGAGAACGTGCAAGCCACCGCAAAGATAGTCATCGAGGTGCTGCGGGAATCAACACTTTTGAACGAAGGAGGCGAAACCCTCACAACTCGAGGGATCTTGACTTGGCTTTTTGATCCCGTTCCCAAGCAGGCGGGAGAGGATGATTCCCCGATTGGAGATGCGGTCAAAGACGCGACAGATCCTAGCCTAAACAACGAGTCCGGCAAGACCACTGGCAAGAACCCCAGTGAAGCCTCGAGCGGGACCTCTGGCGGAACCTTCAGCAGCCCTGCCCGATAGCCTCCCGTTTTGCCTGTTCATTTTAAGATTATCATTTTTTGTAAACTTTTTGTAAAAGGCGAGATTCCCCAACTGTTATATTGTATTGAAAGATCTGTCATTTCGCTGGAATGCTTTTCGCTGGAATGTTTTTTACTGGAATGTTTTTTGCTGGAATGTTTTTTACTGGAATGTTTTTTGCTGGAATGTTTTTGGCCTTTGCGCGAACCCTAGGCTCTTAGGTGATGTCCGCTGCTCGTCTAAAGAGTCGGCTAAGTAAAACCTGCCGGAAGGAACCTGCCGAGGGTCTTGCCGAAAAGAGGGCGTGTCGGGAACCCCGCCGAGAGGTGCATGCAGGGATCCTTGGTGAGAGGGATTTTTTCAGGAGCCTTGGCGAGAAGGTTGTGTTGAGAGCCCCGCTGAGTCCCTTGCCAGGGGCGTTATGCCGAGAGCCCTGCTAAGAGGGGTCTGGGTCATCCCATCTTTACTTAGGACTGGTGCTAGATGTTTGGAAACTTGTTATCAGGAGCTTTGTGATACTATCTCGATCTCAACAGCCCTGTCTGCTGGGTATGAGCCTGGTCCTTGGGTCCACCTGGAACCACTTAAACAAAAAATCCCTCTTCCCTTTTTCCTCCCAAGCGAGCCAACAGCCCGGTCAGCTAGTGAAAGCCTGACAATGGGTCTACTTGGGGGTCTTTCAAATTTCTATCTCCCTTTCCTTTCCCCCCAAGCGAGCCTACGACCCTGCCAACTAGTGAGAGCCTGACAACGGGTCTACTCGGGGCCAAGTGCGCCTTCCAGCTCTGCCATCTAATGAGAGCCTGAGCAGCGGGATCCTCTCGGGGTATTCCCTTACCCCCAGGCAATCCTACGGACCTGCCAGCTAGTGAGAGCCTGGATAGCGGGTCTACTCGGGGCCGAGTGCGCCTTCTATTCCTGCCAGCTAATGGGAGCCTGAGCAACGAAATCCTCTCGGGGTCTTGCAAATTTCTCTTTCCCTTTCCTTCCCCCCAAGCGAGCCTACGACCCTGTCAGCGTTATGCCAAGAGCCCTGCTGAGTGCACTCAACACCTGGCCACTTGAACAGGCGCTGAGTGCACTGAGTGCACTCAACTCCTGACCACTTGAACAGGCATTGAGTGCACTCAACGCCTGACCACTTGAACAGGCGTTGAGTGCACTCACGCCTGACCACTTGAACAGGCGTTGAGTGCACTGAGTGCACTCAACGCATGACCACTTGAACAGGCGTTGGGTGCACTCAGTGCACTCAATGCCTGATCACTCAACAGGCATTGAGTGCACTCAACGCCTGATCCAGGCAACAAGCATTCAGTGGACTAAGTGTACTCAACGCCTGATCACTCAACATGCATTGATTCACGTGGATGTTTACTATATTATAAAGATATTTACCACTTCTACAGTGTTTTTATGTCTGTCGCAAACTGATTTTCCGAACTCCCTATTTTGCCCTTCATTTCAGTCTCTCTCTATTCATCCGCTATTACTTTCCTGTGTAGGAGAGAGGAGAGAGGAGAGAGATAAAAAAGAGAGAGCAGAGAGGGGGGAAAGAGATAGGGAGGGGAGAGCGAACAAGAGATGCGGGGGGAGAGAGAGAGAGGAGCTGTCGGCGGGATGATCTAACTCCAACGCCGGGCCAGCCCTCCCCCAAGCTCCTCCCAGCTCGGCGATCCCCGCAGTGGAGTCCATTTAGGCCGTCAGGGGAATTTTCAGAATAAATTAGGGCCGGCTCCAGTGTCTGCGATGAAGGTGTGCAGAGAGAGAGAGAGAGGTGGCCGGCCATGGCTGTTGGAGAAAGTGAGAGATGAAGGTGGCCAGCCATGATTGGTAGAGAGTTTGGCGGAAAGAGAGAGAGAGAGGAGCTGCCGGCGGGATGATCTAACTCCATCGCCGGGCCAGCCCTCCTCCAAGCTCCTCTCAGGCCGGCGATCCCCGCAGTGGAGTCCATTTAGGCCGTCGGGGGCATTTTCAGATTAAATTAGGGCCGGCTTCAATGTCGGCAATGACGGTGTGCAGAGAGAGAGAGAGAGAGGGAGAGAGAGAGAGTGGTGGTCGATCATGGCTGTTGGAGAAAGAGAGAGAGAGATGAAGGTGGCCGACCATGGTTGGCAGAGAGTTTGGCGGAAAGCTCGCCGCCGGCCTTCACCTAATTAACTTATATATCTCGGACTTATGACATTAATTAATTTATAATTCAATTATTATATTTATTATAAGTTAATACTTAAATTAAGTGATAATAAGTTAATAATTTATAACTTATACTGATTATTTATAAAATTAGAACTTATACTTATTAAATAATAATAAATTATACTTATAAATAATAATTAAATAGTAATGTATTACAATTAAAAATTAAAAACTTTAAATTTTAAAATTTTCCAAGATAGGAGCTTCTTCGCATGAGCTACGTCTGTGCCCAAAGCTCTCAGGCGGTCTTTGACCGCATCAGGCGGGCATCGCCCGCCTGCGCATGGGCTTCTCTCGTGCTTGATGCTTCGGACAACCGATGTCACACAAACATGCATTTGAGGCTGTTGATCGTTCGTTGCGATATGTGCTACAGATAAACCAACCTTTGGTGGTAAAGTTGTCATCATGGGAGGAAATTTTCGGCAGGTGCCGCCTGTCGTGATTAATGGAACAAAGACACAAATTATCAATACCAACATAGTTGAAAAGTCTGGGGCACTACCCGAGACAAATGTCACATGATTCACGTGGATGTTTGCTTCGTCATAAGGTTCAGAGATGTGCTGAGTGCAGGTGTTGAGTGTGCTGAGTGCACTCAACGCCTATTCTCAGGCGTTGAGTATCCTGAGTCACTCAACAGGCGTTGAGTGCACTTAGTGCACTCAACGCCTGACCACTTGAACAGGCGTTGAGTGCACTGAGTGCACTCAACGCCTGACCACTTGAACAGGCGTTGAGTGCACTCAACGCCTGATCACTCAACAGGCGTTGAGTGCACTCAATGCCTTATCCACTCAACATGCACTAAGTGCACTCAACGTCTGATCCAGGCAACAGGAGTTGAGTGCACTGAGTGCACTCAACGCCTGATCACTCAACAGGCGTTGAGTGCACTCAACGCCTGAGCACTTAACAGGCGTTGAGTGCACTCAACCCCTGACCACTCAAAAGGCGTTGAGTGCACTAAGTGCACTCAACGTCCGATGAAAAGGCATTGAGTGCACTAAGTGCACTCAATGCCTGATCACTCACCAGGCGTTGAGTGCGACCAGTGCACTCAACGTCTGATGAACAGGCGTTGAGTGTGCACTCAATGCCTGTGCAGACTCAAGGCTTGTTCATCAACCGCCTGTTTATGGGCACGGGTATGGATTTGAGTTTGCTTGTTTTAATTAAACATTTCAGTATGTGTTACCACATTAGTTTGTCCACATTTGACATTTTAGTTTGTTCAGTTGAATATGCCTAAGAATTTTGGATACCGTGATCTTTTTATTCATTGTCTTCTCTAGGATACGTGCATCTTCGCACGGTCTATGCCCGTGCTCGATGCTCTCGGGGGGACTTTGACCGCATCAGGCGGGCTTTGCCCGCCTGCACACGGGCTTCATCGGTGCTTGATGCTTCGGGTGGTATTCGGCCGCATAGAAGCGGATTTCACCCGCTTCCACGCAATCCACCATCTCGGCGCCGCACCCGCCACTTGCGGCCCCGCGGAGCAAAATCAAATAACCAAAAGGCTTCGGGGGCCGCGAGTGGCGGGTGCGGCGCTGAGATGGTGGATTGCGTGGAAGCGGGCGAAGCCCTCATCTATGCGGTCGAATACCACCTGAAGCATCAAGCACCAGTGAAGCTCATGTGCAGGCTGGCGAAACCCGCCTGATGCAGCTGAAGGCCGCCCGAGAGCATCGAGCACGGGCGTAGCCCGTGAGAAAATGTTTGTGTGTGTGTGTGTGTGTACATAATACTTTTCTAGAAAGAGTATGTAATAGTACATATTTGCAGAAGCAGTTGTAAAGAGGCGTTTGGAGCGGGAGTTGTAGCATGTTAGCCCTCTCGGTGATTTCTAGAAATATTGTTCCCCTTAAAAGCTAAAAAAAGTAGATATCACTATTATAGTACATCTAGATAATTAATAGGCTATTAATTAAAAATTGATGTTTGTATAGAGATTTTATAAAAACAATGAAGAATAAGCAGTAGGCTGTTTGGATAGTTTGTCCATAAAGGTTAATTTAAAGTTCCATTCATTCATAAAGGTCTGTGCATTTGGACACGTTTTTTTAGCAAGGCGCGATTTTTTCACTCGAGAACGTTTTTTCGCACGAACGCGAATATTTCACACGGGAGCGATTTTTTCTCCCGGCCGCGATTTTTTAGCCCGAGCGCGAATTTTTCGCCCGTACGCGGTTCGGGGGGCAGCGCCCCCAGATTTTTTTTGCAAAGATATTTATGTAAGAAAAATTATTACAATCAAAAATTGAACACAATATTACAAAAGAAAGGTTTAGATCTGAAAAACTTACAATTCAACAAGAGACTTTCCGTTGACACATGCTCTGAAAACGTGAAATAATAGTTTCTGTTGTAATAGTATCGACAACTTCTTTTTCAATGTAAGCAACCAAGCAATCATTCATCCATTCATCCCTCATTCTATTTCACAACTGATTCTTTATGATCTTCATTGCAGAAAACGTTCTTTCAACAGTAGTTGTAGCAACTGGTAAGAGGCAAGCCAACTTCAACAATCTAAAAACTAAATGATAGTGATTATCTTTTTTTAATTCAACCATTTTTTTCAGAAGGTCACTAATTCCTGTAACATCAGAAAATGTGTTCGTTGATGTAGATCGCATATAAAAAATATATATGTCAAGTTGTCCTTCAAGTAACTGCAACTCTATTGGCGTAAAATCATACGGATATAATGCAGCAAGATGTAATAATTTTTGTTTATCATAAGAATTAAAATGAACATTTGGGTCTAGACAAGCAACACATAAGAGTAATTCTGTGTTTACTTCATCAAAACGATCATTTAACTCATTTAGCATCAAATCAAGCACTGCATTAAAAATTTCAATCCTGAAATAATATTTATTTGTAATCTCACGTGCATTGCGTCTTGATCTACCTTAAAAATTTCAATCTTGTATGTTTGGAAACTAACTAAACATTTGAATATTGTTTTTTTTAATGCTTATTTCCTTAAGTGATTTGTGTTGGGTTTATAAATTACCACTTTATATTTTTTTTTAATTCTAATTTCCATGATTTTTGAACATGTTTTTTCCATGAAAAAAGTCTTTTGGCAAGCTATTATGTTTCTCTTGGATTGTATGTCTTCTTCCTATCAAAGAAGCAATATTAAAGGCTATTTAGATTATGCTACTGTATGTCTTCTTCCTATCAAATAAGAAATACTAAAGGCTATTTAGATTAAGCCCAATAATGAAGACATCATTTGTAACAGTCCTAACAAGTGGGTAGGATTAAAGGAGTCTTTTAATTTCCACATCAGCCTCCTGATTGTTTGTTGATTAAATTGGTTTAATTTGAACAATATTATTTGTAACAATCTTAGGCGCCTCATATTTTGCTATTATCCCTTGCAATTTTAGGCCTTCCTATCATCTTTTTACCCAATCAGTATGTCTCATGTTCAGTATTTGTTGTGTTAGGTCTGTAAATTGATTTTGTTATGATGGCTGAAGAATTGATGGAAGTAGAAGTGCAAAAGCTCATTTGTCTCCCGTTTTTCCTTGTGAAAACCTGACTTTTCATATATCTGGAGTGGACTGGACAGAAGAAGAAGAAGAAACGACGGGATTTCAGGCGCTAGGGCACGGCACGGGAGCAGCGGGCGACGGGATTTCAGGCGCTAGGGCACGGGAGCAGCGGGAGCAGCTGAGCGACGGGATTTGAGCAGCCGAGCGACGAGATTTCTTCTCCCCCGGTGAAAATCACGGAAAAAACGGTCGGGAACGTGCCCAGTCATAGTTCCGCCCGTGATCCCATATAAAATTTTAGTATTTGATTATATGATACAAGTCATGTTGTTGTTTTACAATATGATTCAGTTAATCCTATAATTTCTATATATAAATAATTTGGGCATGAGAATAATATTGGCTAATTTACTTTGGGATTCTCTGTGCCCCGGCTAGTGGTGTACAAAAAATCGGTCTTGACCGGTCCGGTTGGGACCGGACAGATTAGGACCGGCTAGACCGGTCCCGGAACGGTCCCGGTGGGCCCAAAGGGTGCCCCTTTTCCTCTCAAAAATCGTTCCAGGACCGAGGCTGGTAAAAGACCGGTCCCAGACCAAGACCGGTAAAAGACCGGTCTTTGATCTGTCCCGATCTGAGACCGGAATCGGGACCGGTCAAAAGATCGGTTCTGTAAAAGCAGCTCTAAAAAGAGCCGTTAAAATGGCTCTTTTTAGAGTTGCAGGTAACGAGCCGTTACATTTAGTTGTAGTCATGTGCCGGCCGGCCATGGCTGCCACTAAATGTTTAATTATTATTTTAATTTTTTTATTATAAAATATAAAATCCGATTTTTAATAAATTAAAAAATCTATAAATTACCCCCTCCCGGCCTCCCCTCTCTCTTATTCATAATTTTCAATTTCTCTCTCTATTATTTTCACTCTCACCCACTCTCAAATGCCTTTTTCTTCATCCATGCCGGCGTCCTCCTCCGCGTCTGTCGCGCACGAGATAGTAGAACACCACCACAAAGCGGCGGTATGAGAGAAATTCGATAAAGTGTGGATCGACGGCGAATTGAAGACGAAGTGCAAAATTTGCGGGAAGCTAATGGCCATTGACAGCAATACAATGCTCGTCCGACATGTGAAGTATTGAATTTCTAAGCAAGCCCCAGAATCTACCCAAGCTCAAATTTTGGCGACCAGACACATTTGGACATACGATCAATCTCGACAGCGGGAGCGACATGTAACACCCCAAAAATTGAGAAGCGATCATTGGAGGTTACCACCTGGCAGTAGGCTTATCGCCGGCGATAGCTCAGGGAATTAAAAGACTTAGGGCTCGGGTTGTTACCGCCTGGCGATAGGAAACTAGGGCGCTGCGGTAGCACTCAATGCTTTCGACGAATCGTTGAGTGTGCTATCACACGGCGCTAGAAAATTATCGCGGGTGATAGTTATGGATAGCGGCGACGGCTGGTCAAAGCGGCCATCGCCTGTGTTACCGCACGACGGTAGTAGTTACCGCGCTGCAAGAGCTTTTTGATAAAAGCTGGACTTGAGATTTCATTCTCATTTTTCTCTTACACTCCGATACTTAATTCTGAAGAGGGAAGAGGAGGAAAGGTCCAGGAGCTCAAGAGGAGTCGATCCAAGGTGTGTTTGTGATCGGAATCGCGAGTCGATGCTAGATCCGCGGAGAGGAAGTTGTGAAGATCAATTCCATCAGGATCAAAGATCACGGTCATGGCTCCGAAGAAAATTACAAGGGTTACGATTTTCTCCTTAGACAAGTGAAGTCCTCAATATGCATACTTGCATGGAACCCCTCACTAAAAGGTGAAGAGAAGGTGGTTTCCGATAGATAGATCGGTATGATCCTCATTTAATATTGCATATAGATCCAGAAATATAGAGTACGGAATAGGCATGCTGTGTGAAGCTCATCCAAACGGGTTGGTCTGAATTGGTGATGTTTATTTTGCGTGCCGGAGAAGACTCCGAGTATAAACGTGAGATTGCACGTAGTCTGAGGGTTGTGAAAGTGAGGGTAAGATATATTTTAACTCTAAAGGGGGGTGAATAGAGTATTTTAAAGTAAATTTATAATTTAAAACAGCACAGCAGTAAAGGCTTAATTTATGTATAGGTATAAGGTGCTTTGAAGTAGAAAATAAAACTAAGGCAGTAAGAATAAAAACCACAGCATACAGCAAAGAATATCCACAAGAAACCAGAAGACACAATGAACTATAGTGGTTCCCCAAAAACCTGGGTACATCCACTCTTCTACCACCCTTGGTAGGAATCCATTGCAGGATGGGTTGATCAGGTGTCCTGGACACCAATGAGCTTTTGATAAGGTGCTCAAAAACCACACTAGATTTTTTGATCAGGTGTCTTGCCACCACTGAGTTTTGACAAGGCTCTCAGAACCAGAATCAAGACTTTTGAAGGGAGTTTTGATAACCCTTTTACAGCAGGAAAAGAAAAAGAAAGAGGTGAAGATGTCTTCTCTGTCTCAATCACTGAGAAAAGACTTAGTGGATTGATTGTGTTGTCAAAGCTCCCCCTGAGAAAGATGAGAGCTTTGCTAGAGTGATAGGTCTTCAGAAGCTTCAGATCTCCAGCAGAAGATGGTTTTATCAGAGGCTGAAATATGAATTGTCTGGAGTCCTTGATGTTGAAGCTATGATCACTTTTCAGTATGCCAACTAATTCTCCAGGATTGATCACTTGATTTTTGAATTGATCTCACTATCCTGTGAATCTGTACTGAGAATTTCTTGTTGTAGATTGTCTATTCTTGTGTAGTCTCTTGTTGTTATTTTTCTGTCAGACTAGAAAAGATGATTTATTCTCTGAAGATCCTCTATCCAAGATAGCCGTTAGCAGTCAATAAATGTCTTCCATAAATGTTTTGTCTTCTGGAGGAAAGCCCAATAAACATTCTCTAATAAATCCCTTGAAACTTGCTCCAGAATAAATGAAAACGGCTAGCAGATCTCTTGAAATAAATGCTGAGAGAATTTGAAAAACATTCTAAAAGCTGACTGAAATTGAATCCTCAAAGTCGTCGATCTCTCAGGAAAAACGTCGATCTGAGCTCTACGAACGTCGACCTGAGCTCAGAGATTGAAATGAACATCAGACAGAAAACGTCGACTTGAGCTCGAAGATCGTCGACCGGAGCTCAGCGACCTGAAGAATAAGCTGAAGGCAGATCGTCGATCTGAGCTCGAAGATCATCGACCGGAGCTCGACGATTTAGCAGAGATGCGCTCAGAGAGCGTCGAACGGAGTTCGACGTTTCGTCGACCTAAGCTCGACGATAATTGTCTTTGCCTCAGCTCTAAGTCTGAATCCTTGAATGGTCCTGGGGGCAGCTTCAAACCTAAGTTCTAAGCCCTAGACTCATTCTAACTTGACCTTTTCAACTATACATCTAGGTCAAACTGATTTCCTAAAAACATAGTGATCCTTGCCCAAATTAGTAATAGGGTGTTCCAACAATCTCCCCCTATTTGGGTTAGGATTACTATTTACAGAACACAGTAATAAATACAAAATCATCATACATAGAAACAAAAATCTAACACAAAAGAGCAGATCATGCAACATAGCAGCAAATAGATGGAATATCAGCAAATGTTCAAGATGAGTATACTGTCTGCTTACAAATGTCATTTCTTTTCACTTCCCTTCTTAAATAAGATTTCCCTGTTGGGATTTAGAGCTTCTTTCTTTGACCTTCTATCATCCTTTGCACCTAAGGAGGTTTGAGATCTTGGCCTGGGAACCACAGCCTCAGGATGCAGTTTCATGTAGTCCATTGGGTCAAAGAATTTTCTTGATGCATACCTTTCCAGTTCTGCCTTTCTTTGATCTGACAAAGTAGTAATGTTGGAAGTGTCTTTCCCTTGTTCTCTGGCCTTCTTCAGCTGATCTAAAGCAGCAAGTTCTTTCATCCTAGCAGTCCATGATAATGGATTGTTCTCTGGATCTTCAAAAAGAACTGCAGGCTCATATCTATTGACAGTTTCTGAAGCAGTAGGAGATCTTGTATCAACCATTTCTCTGAGTTTATAGGGGAAAGGACCTTGAGTTGAGTCCATGTGACTTTGTCCTTCCCTTGCTTGAAATCTGTGTCCTCATTGATTTCCTCTATATTGTCCCCTTCTGGACTGATAACCCCTTTGATACTGCCCTCTAGGATGATATCTTTGAGAGGATTGAGAGGAACTTTGCTTTGGAGCTGAGGTTAGAGAAGCTGAGCCTCCACCTGATCCTGAATCTGGAGGAGGAGGAGGCTGAAATTGGGATGAACCTTTCTCATACTTATCAAACTTTCTTTTCTTCTTCATGGCCTTTAGTTGATTTTTAGAATATTGCATCCATGGTTCAGTAATTTGGCAATCATGCAGAATATAGTAGGGTATATCATTAGCATCCTTGGCCTTAGCAGGAGGAACTTTCATCATGGCCTTGCTTCTGGCCTTCCTTTTCTTTGCAATAGTACCAGAAGAGTCAGTGTGAAACTGATCACTTCTGAGCTCCGGGGTCTATCATACAGATCATCAATGCTTTTGATATACTTTTCTTGTTGTTTCAGTTGTTCAGAAGTCAGAGCAGGAGCAGTAGCAGAAGTAGAACTTATGGAAGCAGCAATAGGAGCAGAAGTAATTTGAGCAGCAGGTTTAGGTTCTTCCAGATAAGCAACAACATCAGCAACAACAGACAGCATTTCAATATCAGAAAATCCAGTAGGTGTAACAACAGTAGCAGCAGCAGCAGCAGTAAAAATTGAAGCAACAACATCCTCAGCCTTGAAAGAGTTTATATAAGATGTAATCAGGCTGGGATCACATTCTAAAACAGGCACAATGGCCTTAGTAAGGTCTTCAACTTGTAGAACTGGCAGAGAATTGAAGTACACAGAATCAAAGACTGACAGCAGGCTCTGAAGATCTACTACAAATACTGGAGCAGGTTCTGAAATTTCAGCAGCTTCAGGCAAAACCAGAGCTTCATTAGGCATCTCCCCCTGCCTGGATTCAGTGACAACTGGATCAAGGCACCTAGAATAAGAGATTGCCTGAGAGGAGAGGAAGGTAGATAGCCTGGTAGACAGTTCCTGAACATTTTTCAGAAGTGGAGCCAAGGTGGTCCCCAACAATGAGGTTAGCCTGGGGGCTAGCAGCTCATACAACCTGTCTGCCAAAGCTAAAAGATCTACATGCTCAAGAGGGGCTTGAGTAGAGGTAGGAGATGATGTAGCTGGAATGATGTTGGCTGGGACTGATGGAATGGATGGTGTGGAGGTAGGAGGTATAGGGATGGATGGCTCAGTAGAAGGAATTGTTGAGATTGATGTTACTGAAGTATAGATGGATGATATGGGAGAGGTAGAGCATGGGGTGAAGGATGATTGAGAAAGTATGTCATGAAGAAGTTGTTGGTAGGAAGATATAGATGGAATTTCAGGAGGAGTAGGAGGAGAATCATCCATGAAAGATTCATCTAGAAGATTAAATGATGGAGTGGTGACAGGTGGATAGTAGTGCAAGGGATGAAATGATTCTGAGGTAGTGGCTGGAGGAGGTGAAATGGGTGATGAGATTGTAATGGGGGAAGATATGGCTATGGTTGAGATGAGTGGTGAGGTTGAGATGACTGGGGCAGAGACAGCTAGAGGAGGAGGAGAAGCAGGCAAATCTTCTGCTGGGGCAGAGACCTGAGGAGGAGTGACTGAGGCAGTCCTTATGCCTAAAGCAGGTGTTGCTGCAGCAGCCCTATTAGGGTTTATGATCTACCTGTCCCACCTGCTGAAGAGGGCACAGGTGAGTCTTTTGGATGCATTGATGTGCATCCCACTTGAAACCAACAGATCAGGGCACCTGAGATATAGGTAAACCCCTATAATCCTCCCAAAACTGACACAGCTTTTGCTAACTTTCTTTTTGATCAAATTAAAGAAGATTGATCCCCAATCCAGATGTTTCTTATCAACTAAGGCTCCCATTAAGCATAACTGATACCTTGAGATTGTATCATGGGCGGAGTGCTTTGCTAGAAGCACTTTTCCAACAACATCAGCCAAGAATTGAAATTCAATAGATAAATTCTTTTTCAACAGTTTATTAGGGTTCACAGCAGAGTGACCCATTCGATCTAACAAAGAATCATATTCCTCACCAGACAAATCGATGGAATCATTCCCAGTACTTAATGCGAATACTTCTGTCAAAAGAGTGGGAGTCATTGGTACCTGAGTTCTATTGATGGTGCCGACTATAGAATTTTCACTTTCGCTGGTGGCAGTATAAACCCATTCTTTTACTTCATCTGCTGCAATCTTTATTCTTGTTATCATATACTTAACTAATTGCTGTTCGCGGAGCAAATTCAGAATGTCTTTGAATCGCTGATCACTGCCATCGAAGGAGTTCATATCAATGTCAAAGCCTGTATCAAATTTCATTTTGGAGAGAGCGGCGACCGACATTGCCATCTGTACCTGCAAAGATTCAACAAACACGACCAAGTGTAGAGAGTTTGGAGGGAAAGAGAAAAAATTTGCAGAGAGTATGAAAGCGTAAACGACGAGCGGCGGCCGAAAAATGATTTTATATTAGGGTTCGACGCGAAAAAGGAAGGATCGTCGATCTCCGTTCGACGATCAGGACTCCTGATGGAAGCTGAAAGGTCTTCAATATCATAGATCTCAGTTCGACGATCTAGAGAGAACGTCGAGCTCAGTTCGACGATCGAAGGCCTGAAAGAGATAATATGCAACTATCTGACACGCTCTGAACTCAGGTCGACGTTTTGGGAGAACGTCGATCTCCGTTCGACGTTTCTCGGGTAAACGTCGATCTCCGTTCGACGCTTTCTGGGGAAAACGTCGAGCGCAGTTCAGAGACAGAAACTATCCTACAGACACAAAAAGAGATGAGGTTTTTAGCATAATCTTGGTCTGTTTTTAGCTTTTCAAAATCTTGTAATTTACTTTAGGCTTCCTCCATCTAACATGCCTAACTGATTGAGGAAGAAGTTGTGTTTCTTTTCATCCAAAGGCTTGGTGAAAATATCTCCCCTTTGCAAATCAGTTGGGATATATTGAAGTTCAATTTTATTTTTCTCAATATTATCCCTTAGAAAATGATGCCTAATTTCTATGTGTTTTGTCCTACTATGGAGGACTGGATTTTGTGCAATGGAAATAGCACTGGTGTTGTCACAAAATATTTTAGACTTCTCTAAGTTGTAACCATAGTTTAGGAGTTGGTTTTGTATCCACAATATTTGTGAACAACAACTGCTTGCAGCCATATATTCAGCTTCAGCAGTTGAGGTTGACACAGATGTTTGTTTCTTACAATACCATGAGACAAGTCTATCACCAAGAAACTGACAAGTTCCATTGGTGCTTTTCCTGTCTATTCTGCATCCAGCATAATCAGCATCTGAAAATCCAGTTAAGTCAAATGCTGAATCTTTTGGATACCAGAGACCTAGATTTGGACAGCTTTTAACATACCTAAGAATCCTCTTTACTAAAGTTAAGTGTGACTCTCTAGGGCTAACTTGGAATCTAGCACATATACATGTAGCAAACATTATATCAGGCCTACTGGCTGTAAGGTACAATAAAGAGCCAATCATTGCTCTATATGTTGTCTGATCAACTGGTTTTCTATGTTCATCAGCATCCAATACAGCATTGGTAGGCATGGGTGTTTTCATACATGATGCATCAGACATACCAAATTTCATAACCAGTTCTTTTGCATACTTGGTTTGAGAAATAAATATGCCTTCAGCATGTTGTTTGACTTGCAATCCTAAGAAGAAGGATAGCTTACCCATGCTACTCATTTCAAATTTAGAGTGCATAAGCTTGGAAAACGTTTTGCACAAGTTTGAATCAGTAGAACTAAATATAATATTATCTACATAAATTTGTACTAGTAGGGTATGGGACTTATGAGTTCTAATAAAAAGAGTTTGGTCTACTCTCCCTCTAATAAAATCATTTTCCATAAGAAAGCATGCTAGGGTCTCATACCATGCTCTAGGAGCTTGCTTTAGACCATATAATGCTTTATGCAGTTTGAAAACATAATCAGGGTGAGTTGGAGAGACAAAACCTGGGGGTTGTCTGACATAGACTTCTTCTTTGATCTCCCCATTGAGAAAAGCACTCTTCACATCCATTTGGTAGACTTTGAATGCCTTGTGAACAGCATAAGCCAGGAAGATTCTTATGGCCTCTAACCTTGCAACTGGTGCAAAGGTCTGGTCATAGTCTATCCCCTCTTCTTGAGAATATCCTTGAGCAACTAGCCTTGCCTTGTTCCTTACAATAATTCCTTGATCATCCAATTTGTTTCTGAACACCCATTTTGTTCCAACAATGGAATGATCCTTTGGCTTAGGCACTAGTTCCCAGACTTTGTTTCTTTCAAATTGATGCAACTCCTCTTGCATTGCAATGATCCAATGTGGATCTTGCTCTGCATCTTGAATGGATTGAGGTTCAATTTGAGATAAAAAGCAAGTGTGCATCAGGTTTTGGTTGACCTGATTTCTGGGTTGCACACCAGCTGAGATGTTTCTAATCACTTGGGAGATTGGATGATCTCTTGAGGTTACTAAATCAACAGGTGGTGTTGATTGTTCACCAACTTGTGTTGCTGTTTCCTCTTGTGAAACAGCAACTGGCTCTTCAAGAAGATTAGCGGCTTCTTCATCTTCACTACTTTCATCCTTTTGAGTAACTTGTAATCTGTCCAAGTCTTCAGCTAGAGAATGTACTTGCAATTGTTCTGTGGTAAAAGCATTCTTCTCCTTGAAAGACATATTAGTTTCATCAAAAGAAATATGAACAGATTCTTCTATTTTTAGAGTAGTTTTATTGTAAACCCTATAAGCTTTACTGATCATGGAGTATCCCAGAAATACTCCTTCATCAGTTTTTGCTTGAAATTTTGCTATATATCTCTTGCCATTGTTGTGAATATAACAAATGCAACCAAAAATTTTAAAATAGTCTACTTTAGGTTTCTTCACTTTGAGCAATTCATAGGGAGTATTGCCCTTCAGTTTATGTATTAGACTTCTATTCAACACATAATTGGAGGTGTTCACTGCCTCAGCCCAAAAGGATAGAGGAAGGTGAGCATCTGACAACAATGTAGTTGTAGATTCAATTAGGGTTCTATTTTTCCTTTCTGCTACCCCATTTTGTTGAGGAGTTCTAGGAGCTGAGAATATATGCCTGATCCCTTCACTCTGACAGAACTCTTGCATAAGAAGAGAATCAAACTCTGTCCCATGATCACTTCTGATCAGGGCAATGTGAGTGTTGAACTCAATCTGTATGCATTTGAGAAACTCTGTCAAACACTTGAAGTTATCAGACTTCTTCCTCAGAAAGAACACCCATGTGAATCTTGATAAGTCATCTACAACCACTAAAGTGTAGGATTTCCCTCCTAAGCTTTGTACTGTAATGGGTCCAAAAAGATCCATGTGTAACAGATACAAAATCCTAGGTGAGTCACTCTTGTTAAGTGATTTAAAACTATTTTTAGTTTGCTTGCCTAATTGACAAGCCTTGCAAAGTCCTTCCTTCTTGTAGGGGCCAGAAGGTAGTGCTCTAAAAGGTTGTCTTTGGATAGCCTAGCAATGGTTCTAAGGTTAATATGTCCTAGTCTCTTATGCCATAGAATATTAGGTCTAAATATGGAATTAAACAGGCAAATATCTACCTTAGATGAATGAAAATCTACTAAGTAAATATTACCTCTTCTGTTACCTGTCAACACAGTTGTGTTGTCCTCTGACTTGACCTTGCATATAGCTTTGTTGAAAGTCACTTGATATCCTTCATCACAAAGTTGACTGATACTTATCAAGTTGTGCTTGAGTCCTTCAACATAAGCTACTTTCTTGAAGGTGACTGTTCCAATTTGGACTGCATCATATCCTTTTGTTGTTCCAAAGTTTGAATCACCAAAGATTACTTTGGGTCCAAGCTTGGTTTTAAAGGATGTGTTGTTGTCCTTGTTCCCTGTCACGTGCTTTGATCGCCCACTATCCAGATACCATGGCTAGTTTGATGTTGGAAATGTCTTCACCTGCACATAAACAACTTATATGTTTTTGACCCAGTTTACCTTGGGCCTAGGTTGATATCCCTTAAATTCAGAAATGAAAGATATCCCAGGTTGACTCTTATAACCTTCAGTATGGTATATCCTAGGAGGTACTATCCATTCAGTATAGGGGTTGAAACCTTGGGATGTAGGACTTCTAGGATTGAATCCAGATGTACCTTTAAAGGATTGTTCAAAATCCCGATCTCTGTTCGACGATCGTCGAGCTGAGGTCGACGATCTTGGGTCAGATCGTCGATCTCTGTTCGAAAATCGACTGTCCTGGAGTTCAGAGTTCAGGTGTCGTCGAGCTGAGTTCGACGATCGTTTCTTGGATCGTCGAGCGCCGTTTGACGATCGTCGAGCTCTGTTCGACGCATTCTGTTGAACTGTATTTTTCTTTGGCAAATCTGCATTCTTCCTAGCTACCTCTACAACTTCTTTCCCTTTATCAGAGATAAATTTGATTGGAGTTGTCAGAACTATAGGCTGGCTGGATGAAGCTCCCAAGCCCAGTGTACTATTAAGTCTAGAGTTTACTGTGCTTGTGATATCCATCAGTTTGATACTTCTCCCATTAAGGGATTCTTCAAACTGCTTGGCCTTGGATAGTTCACTCTTTAGTGAAGCTATCTCCTTCCTATAGCATTCTAACTCTTCAGAGAGTTTGAGGTTCTCTGATTTTAAATTGCTATACTCAGACAGTTGTTTTCTGAGGGAAGTGATTTCCTTCTCAGACTCCAACAAATATAGGCATAGTACTTTAAACTCATGTTTAAAGTCCTCAGAACTGAAATCAAATGAATTGATTACCTGATCTTCTTCTAGTTGAACTTCTGAATCTGATTCTGACTCTTCTGCTTCTGAATCTGTTTGAGAGGCATTGATAGCCATCATGCAAAATTCCTTTTCATCAGCATCATCCTCATCATCACTGGAGCTGGATGAGGCTTCAGAGTCCTCTTCAGTTTCACTTCATGTCTCAGCAATAAATCCCTTCCTTGTATGTGTGTTCTTACTATAGGAGGGTTTGTCTGAGGTGTTCTTCTTGAAGTCTTTCTCCTTTCTTCTTTCCCTTCTATCTTTCTTGTCCTTGTTTTTGTTTTCTGGACAGTCAGGCACAATATGGTCTGGTTTCCTGCAACCAAAACATATAATTTCTTTATTACTATTTGATTTATCATACCTTGGCTTATCATGTCCCTTGTATGATCTCTTTCTGAAGTCGTTTCTGACCATTTTGTAGAATCTTTTGTCCAGTAGACTTAGGAGCTCATCATTTCCTGTAGCTTTATCTTTAGGCTCCTCTTCTGTAGCTTTGAAGGCTATGGTCTTCTCTTTTCTGATGACTGGAGAAGTAGCCTTTTGTTCTTCTTCTCTATTTTTAATGAGCAGCTCATAAGATTTGAGCTTGCCCAGGAAAGCTTCAGTGGTAATCTCATTTAGACTTCTGGCATCTTTGATTGGTCAGATTCTTGAATCCCAGGTGCTGGGGAAGCACATTAGGATTTTGTCATTCAGCTCAGTCAATGAGATTTCTTTATCCAAAGTCTTTAACTCATTGACAATCAGACTTAGTCTATTGTACATGTCAGCCACTGATTCAGCTTCTCCCTTTTTGAAATTCTCATATTGGCTTATAAGATGGGATCTCTTGTCTTTCCTTTCATCAGCAGATCCTGAGACAATTTCAGAGAGTTTGTCCCAAATTCTTTTGGCTGAGTTGTATTCAGCTACCTTCTGAAATATCTCATCAGATATTGTCTGAGCTAAGATGTTCATGGTCTTGGCATCTGCAGTCTTCCACTTCTTTATTTCAGCATATATTCCTGAAGGAGGTGGAACAGCATTTGTACTTGAGCTTGCTGGTGGACTTGGTCACACTGTCAAAACAGAATTAAATATGTCTTCATCAATAGAATTCATATAGAGTCTAATCCTTGCTTTCCAAAGTGCAAACTTGGATAGATTGCACACTGGAGGCCTGGTGCTTGCATAATCTTTGTTCTGTGCCATGTCTTTATATAAAATTAAATATAATGAAAATAACCCTCTTGAAAGATTGATCTTATCAAGGATCTGTTGGTTCAGGTGTTAGCCTGTATGAACAACCAATCTCGCTCTGATACCAATTGAAAGTGAGGGTAAGATCTATCTTAACTCTAGAGGGGGGTGAATAGAGTATTTTAAAGTAAATTTACAATTTAAAACAGCACAGCAGTAAAGACTTAATTTATGTATAGGTGTAAGGTGCTTTGAAGTAGAAAATAAAACTAAGGCAGTAAGAATAAAAACCACAGCACACAGCAAAGAATATCCACAAGAAACCAGAAGACACAAGGAACTATAGTGGTTCTCCAAAAACCTGGGTACATCCACTCTTCTACCACCCTTGGTAGGAATCCACTGCAGGATGGGTTGATCAGGTGTCCTGGGCACCAATGAGCTTTTGATAAGGTGCTCAAAAACCACACTAGATTTTTTGATCAGGTGTCTTGCCACCACTGAGTTTTGACAAGGCTCTCAGAACCAGAATCAAGACTTTTGAAGGGAGTTTTGATAACCCTTTTACAGCAGGAAAAGAAAAAGAAAGAGGTGAAGATGTCTTCTCTTTCTCAATCACTGAGAAAATACTTAGTGGATTGATTGTGTTGTCAAAGCTCCCCCTGAGAAAGATGAGAGCTTTGCTAGAGTGATAGGTCTTCAGAAGCTTCAGATCTCCAGCAGAAGATGGTTTCAGCAGAGGCTGAAATATGAATTGTCTGGAGTCCTTGATGTTGAAGCTATGATCACTTTTCAGTATGCCAACTAATTCTTCAGGATTGATCACTTGATTTTTGAATTGATCTCACTATCCTGTGAATCTGTACTGAGAATTTCTTGTTGTAGATTGTCTATTCTTGTGTAGTCTCTTGTTGTTATTTTTCTGTCAGACTAGAAAAGATGATTTATTCTCTGAAGATCCTCTATCCAAGATAGCCGTTAGCAGTTAATAAATATCTTTCATAAATATTTTGTCTTCTGGAGGAAAGTCCAATAAACATTCTCTGATAAATACCTTGAAACTTGCTCCAGAATAAATGAAAACGGCTAGCAGATCTCTTAAAATAAATGCTGAGAGAATTTGAAAAACATTCCAAAAGCTGACTGAAATTGAATCCTCAAAGTCGTCGATCTCTCAGGAAAAACACCGATCTGAGCTCTACGAACGTCGACCTGAGCTCAGAGATTGAAATGAACATCAGACAGAAAACGTCGACCTGAGCTCGAAGATCGTCGACCGGAGCTCAGCGACCTGAAGAATAAGCTGAAGACAGATCGTCGATCTGAGCTCGAAGATCGTCGACCGGAGCTCGACGATTTAGCAGAGATGCGCTCAGAGAGCGTCGAACGGAGTTCGACGTTTCGTCGACCTAAGCTCGACGATAATTGTCTTTGCCTCAGCTCTATGTCTGAATTCTTGAATGGTCCTGGGGGCAGCTTCAAACCTAAGTTCTAAGCCCTAGACTCATTCTAACTTGACCTTTTCAACTATACATCTAGGTCAAACTGATTTCCTAAAAACTTGCCCAAATTAGTAATAGGGTGTTCCAACAGGTTGTACCTGTGAAACGAGAGTAACAGGAAGTTCTGGAGTTCATCTCCAGGAAAATACCCAGGAAAGATCACAGTTCGGAAAAACTGTTGATATCGCTAGGCGATAGCTCCCAGGGTGCTAAAGCTTGGTGTGGCCTGTCGCTAAGAGACCTGGGGGCTAGTGCATGTGGAGCTGTGAGCTTAAATTGCCCAGTAATGGTAGGTGCTAGCCTGAAATGGTACAAAGTCGTGTGGCTTATGTTTAGGTTGAGCCGTGGAGGCCAACTACTGTGCCATCAAGTTAAGTACCTCTGAACGACTGGGTCGTTAAGTTAAGTACCTCTAAATGAGAAGTTAGTCGTTAAGTTAAGTACCTCTAAACGATACAGTCGTGACATAATTGTCAAGTTAAATACCTCTGAACGACAAGGGTTACCGTTAAGTTAAGTACCTATGAACGACAAAGCCGTCAAGTTAAGTACCTTTGAACGGTGGTGAAACACGGGGAATCCTATACATCGAAAATGTGCCCTGAGTGCACGGGGCTGTGGCAGTTGAGCCTACGTCTGTGGTGAATGGTGCTTAAATTCATTTTGCTATTGCCTTTATATATATGTTGTTGTTTGCAGGGAAGGAGAACCGCCTTCCCGAGTAAGGGGTGGGGTCATTATAAATTGGTCAGCAAAATGCTGACCGTTGCTTTATTTGACACATTTGTGTGGGCTGATTGTGCAGGTGTTGGAGAGCCAAATGGGAAGTAGTGGGCTGAAGCCCTTATGCTATGGTTGGCTGGCTCTTGAAGGCCCAAATGCGAACTTTTTATTATTTTCATGTGTGGACGGTCTGCGTGCCGATATATGAAGTCACTTGATGTAAATGAAACAGTTGTAAGGCTGAAAGGCCAAAACATGTGTTGTGTTTTATATATATCATTCATGTACAAGTTTTTGTAGTGGAAATTTCTACTATTATGAGTTCTTAACCTAAATGCTTCCGCTAGAATGCTCTGAGTTGGGACGCGTTCATAATTGAATTTGAATTTGGGAACAATATGTAATCTCCTTACCTGTCCATAGTATATGACGTCGGACCCCGCCCGAACCTTCTGTCATATGCTATAAGACGGATGGGGGTGTTACACGATAAATGGAGAACGTCATCAAAAAAGGATTTCCATTCAGCCATTATGATGATGAAGGAACGACATCTTACATACACGAGGTACTTCAGCCTAAATATCATCAAGTAAGTCGTTCTACAACTAGACGCGATGTTTTAACAGCTTATATGCAATCTAAACAATATTTAAAAAATTATGTTAAAACATTTGACGATCACGTTAGCTTAACGAGCGACGTCTGGAGTAGCGGTGTATCTGAGGGACATTCTTATATTTGCATTAATTGTCACTGAATCGATCTCAATAGTTGGGAACTAAATAAACACATAATTTATTTTGAATGATTTGAATATTCGCATACCGGTAAATCTGTTTATTAGGTTATTATCAAGTGTATCAGAGAATTTAAAATAAAAGAAAAAATTATGAGCATTTCTTTTGATAACGCTTCAAATAATGCGACCGTCATCAAATATTTGATTTCAGATTTGCAACCAATGTTCGATGGAATTTTTTTTCATAAACGTTGCGTCTGTCACGTTTTAAATTTAATTGTTCAAGATAGTTTGGCTTATATGAACGATCATGTAATTAAAATACGAACTATGTTAAAAGTTATTTATAGTTCAAAAAAACAAGATTTTTAAAAATTTGTAATTTCACAAGGAAAAAATTTTTTAGGTTCACCTTATGATATGTCTATATGATGGAACTCGACTTATAAAATGCTAAATCGAGTTTTGTCACAAAAATTTTTACTAATATAATTTTAAAATATTGTAGAAGCACATGATTTAGTCGCGTCAGAATGGGCCGTCCTCGAAAATTACGTAATTTTATTAGAATATTTTTTATCGATCAACAACAATTTTATTTGAATTTATTATCCTACTTCCTCATTAGTTATTGAAATTATTTTATTAATTACTGAAACATTTAAAACATGCAAAACGAACGAAATGTGGCGGACGTTAATATTAGTAATTGAGAAAAAATTTTTAAAATATTACGAAAAAATGTCACCTATGTTTTCTTACGCCGCAACTTTAAACTCATTAATAGGTGTGAATGGGGTAGAAAATTTTATCGAAGAAATTAATCAAAATTTAAATTTAAGCGAATCAGCTAGTGATTATGTTAATTTAAGTGTTTCAAAATTTAATTCCGATTTTACTTGTTTTTATAATTATTATGATCAAATGTATGGATCGCGACCTCGCGTGGAATCCACCCAATCTAAAACAAAAGATATTTTTTTTAAAATAATATTTTATAATTAGCTTTTAGAAAAAACAACGAACTTCAAGTACTTTAAATGAATTAGGTTTATATACCAAAACACAATTTCAAGATTATATGACCGCGCGCAAGCGAAATAAATTTTTTGATATTTTAAAATGTTGGAAATCTAAAACTAATGTGTATCATATTTTGACCTTAATGACCCGTGATTTACTAACAATCCAAGCTAGTACGGTAGCTACGGAGCCTGCGCTTTCTTTTAGTGGCAGGATACTAAACGAGCGAATAAGTCATTTGAACGAAGAATCTTTGAAGATTTGCATTTCCTACAAGGATCATTTAGATGTTATAAGAATGAGGCAACATGTCTCATCAATTGAAGATTGTGAGTTTGAAGTGAAAGACGAGATGAATAACTTAAGTTTGGGCAGCGCGACCGAATAATAAGGAAGCAAAATGTATTTTATTTATCACTTATTTCATTTTGAAATTTGAATGTAATTTTATTTTAATTTAAATGTAATTTTCATTTTCTTTCATTTTTAAATGTAATGTTATTTAATTTTTGTAAAAATGTAAATTGTAAATTTGTAATGTTATTTAATTTTTGTATAAAAATCAAATTTTATTTTATTTTAAATTTTTAGTTTTCATTTTGTAATTGAAATTTTTAAATTTTTTTACCCTAAAATTTAAAAACTATAAAAAATAACTGTATTTAATATTTAAATTTAATCCTAAATAAAAAAAATCTTTTTAAAAATAAAAAAACCTGTTAGGATCGGTCCTCCGGTCCCAGCCAGTTCTCCTTAAGAGGAGGAAAACTGGTCTCGGACCGGGTCTGGATTGAGCGGGACTGGTCCTGGGCCGGGACTGTTGGGGTGGTGAATCACTTCAGGGCCTCTTGTTTCTCACACCGGGTTAGCCCATGTGAGCTTAGAGGCAAGGGAGTGTGAAGCAGCCCCTGTATGCATTCTTGTTCCTCTGTTTGAGGAGAGGTCGACGATCGTCGAGCTCACGCTTGAGCGTCGACCTCAGCTGGATCGTCGAGCTCTCGCTTGAGCGTCGACCTGAGCTGGATCGTCGAGCTCACGCTTGAGCGTCGACCTCCGCTGGATCGTCGAGCGTCGACCTCGGGTGAGATCGTCGACCTCCGGTCGACGCCCGATCGTCGAGCTCGGTTCTGCGTTCGACGTTTTTTGAGTTGTTTTTTTTTCTCCTGAGTATTTATATCCCGTTTTTCGGGGATTAGGGTAAGCCAAGCAATTTCAGAGAGACTGGAGGCGTCGTATTTCCTGAAGAAGACGTATACGAGGTTTATCGTTGGAGGCGTCGTTCAGGGGAGTTTTTTTTTCTCGGGTAGTTTCTTGTCCAAAAGAAGGTGAAGGTAGGGTTGGCTTTGGCCTTTGTAACCCTTTTGTAACCTGTAATCTTTTGGTGAATACAAGAAGGAGGAGGAGAAGGGGAGAGAGGACGTAGCCCGGTTTTGGGTGAACCTCTGTATTTGTGGTGTTGTGTTCTGTGCTTGTGTTTGCTCTGCATCTATTTGTGTTTTCTGTATTCGACTTTGCCTCTTATCGGCACGCCCGTTTTCTTACATTTGGTATCAGAGGGAGGTTCGCTCGATTCTCAGATATGAGTTCAGGAGGTGTGCGGATCGAGATAGAGAAATTCGATGGAAGCAGATTTGATCTGTGGAAGATGAAGATGGAGGATCTTCTAGTGGATCGGGATTTGTGGGGGGCAATAGCTGATGATCCACCAACCGGGAAGGCTGCTGTGGATGTGGTTGCAGCCTGGACAAAGACAGATCGAAAAGCCAAAGGTCTTATCAGACTCTTTCTCACAGACTCTGTTTTGACAAATGTGATGGAGGAGACTTCCGGCCAAGGTCTATGGCGAAAGTTGGAAACCCTATATCAGAGCAAGTCCCTTGTGAACAAGCTGTTATTGAGGAAGAAGTGGTACAATCTAAAGATGCAGGAGGGTGGTTCCTTCTCGGAACACCTGACCAATTTCAACACGGTTGTGGGTCAGTTGATCTCTATTGGTGAGAAGATCTCGGATGAAGACAGGGCGATCACACTACTTTGTTCATTGCTGGATTCTTGGGACAACGTTATCGTTGTCATTGGGGGTAATGGAGACAGGGCACTCACTTGTGAGTCGGTGTGTGCTACTCTTCTTTCTGAGGAGACCAAGAGAGCAGGTTCTGAGAAGACCAACAAGGGTGCATTGAGCGTATCTAGATCTCGCCCTCAATGGAGGGACACAAAGCAAGGTGGATCTCGAGACAAGTCTCGTGGAAGGTCCAAGAGCAAAGAAAGGAAACCCGTCAAGTGGTGGAATTGCAATGAGGTTGGGCATGTGAAGTCTCACTGTCCCAACAAGTCCACTCAGAAGAAGGATGGAGGGTCAACTTCGGGTGCCAAGAAGGAGGCTGACGGTGGTGACATGTACATCGCAGCTGCATGTGTTGCTCATCAGGATACGGATGTGTGGTATGTTGATACTGGAGCCTCTTACCACATAACCCCTCACAGGCACTGGTTTTGTGAGTATGAGGAGTTTGCGGGTGGTGATGTCATGCTTGGGGATGATACTGCAGTGCAGATCATTGGTCGTGGCAAGGTGAGACTGAAGATGGCCAACGGGACTACGAAGACCCTTCCGGGGTGATGCACATTCCTGGGATGAGCAGGAATCTGATCTCGGTGGGATCTATGGCTGATGCGGGAGTTTGCTTCAGCTGTGACATGCACTCATGCAGGATGACCAGAGGGGCGATGGTGATCGCCAAAGGTGTTAGGCATGGAACACTGTACAAGCTACTTGCTGATACAGTGGTGCCTAGTGGGGCCTTCATCTCTGAAGGCCAAGAGGAGGACCAGGAGGAGCAGTCCAGGCTGTGGCACCAGCGGCTTGGACACATCAGTGAGAAGGGGATGTCGGCTGTGGCATCTGGCCAGATGGTGGAGGGTGTGCCCATGTGCACCTCGAGCTTTGGATTCTGCGAGCATTGCCTACTCGGCAAGCAGAACCGGGTTAGCTTTCAGGGAGCAGGGACTAGGGCCACTGGCCCTCTTGATTTGATCCATTCTGATGTATTCGGACCTACTTCAGTTCCATCCCTTGGTGGAGCTAGGTATTATGTATCTTTCATTGATGATTATTCCAGGTTTTCATGGCTTTACTTTCTCAGGTCCAAGGCGGAGGTTCTAGACAGCTTCAAGGAGTTTAAGAACCTGGTGGAGAACCAGTTGGAGAGAAATGTGAAGGTTCTCCGTTCTGATAACGGAGGGGAGTATTGTTCGGACGCTTTCGAGCAGTACTGTACTGAGCAGGGAATTGCACGACAGAAGACCACGCCGTATACTCCAGAGCAGAATGGAGTGTCGGAAAGGCTCAATCGGACATTGATGGAGAAAGCCAGGTGCATGCTCAGTTGGGCTGGTTTGGGGAAGGAGTTCTGGGCTGAAGCGGCGGCTACCGCTAATTATTTGAAGAACAGGTCCCCCACATCTGCAGTGAAGGGGTGTACCCCCTTTGAGGCCATATTCAAGAAGAAGCCAAATTTGGCTTATGCTCGTGTTTTTGGGTGTGATGCTTACGTGCACATTCCAAAGGAGAAAAGGGGGAAGCTGGATATGAAATCCGAGAGATGCATCTTTGTGGGCTACAAAGAAGGCATCAAGGGATACAAGCTTTGGAACCCGGTGACGAGGACGGTGACGTATAGCAAGGATGTGGTCTTTCATGAAGCCCGTCCTCAAGTCACTACACAAGCAGACAAAGGGAAAGTTGCAGAGAGGTTGGTAGTGGAAGGGAGCATGGAGGAGGCCCCTCTGGAGGATGCTCGGGTAACCACTACAGCTGGTTCAGATTCTGACTCTGAATCTGATGTTTTGGAGGAAGTGAACTTTAGTGATGAGTCAGAAGAGGAAGTTGCCGATGTTCCACTTCTGAGACGCTCAACAAGGGAGAGGAGGGCACCACTCCGGTACTCCCTTAGTGCTGTTGGAGCACAATATTGTCTTAACATGCTTGGAGAAGATCCCATTTCAACCAAGGATGCAAGGTCGAGGGCTGATGCAAATCAGTGGGAGCTTGCTATGGAGGATGAGATGGTTTCCCAGAGGAAGAATCAGACTTGGAGTCTGTGCAAGCTTCCAAAGGGGAGGAAGGCCATTGGGAGTAGATGGGTTTTCAAGCAGAAGGTGAAGGCAGATGACACTGTGGAGAAGTACAAGGCAAGGTTGGTTGCCAAGGGGTTCTCGCAGGTTGAAGGTGTGGACTACGACGAGATTTTCTCGCCGGTAGCCAAGCTCACTTCTATCAGGATGGTTCTCTCCATTGCCGCTGTGCATGATTTGGAGATTGAGCAAATGGACGTGAAGACGGCATTCCTTCACGGGGATTTGGAGGAGGAGATCTATATGCGGCAACCTGAAGGATTCGAGGCCAAGGGCAAGGAGGATCAGGTGTGCAGGTTGAAGAAGTCCCTCTATGGACTAAAGCAGTCTCCGAGGATGTGGTACCAGAAGTTCGACACCTACATGCTGGAATCAGGTTTTGAAAGGTCGAACTCGGACCACTGTATTTATATCCAAAGGAAGGGAGAGCACTACACTTTCTTGACACTCTATGTAGATGACATGCTGCTCATAGGGAATAGTGTTAAGATGATCCAACAAGTGAAGAAGCTGCTCTCGACCAAGTTTGAAATGAAGGATTTGGGGCCAGCAAGTGTGATCTTGGGGATGCAGATTACCAGAGACCGAAGCAAGAAGAAGCTGTGGTTGGGGCAGCAAAGGTACGTCGAAGAGGTGTTGAAGAAGTTCAACATGGCTGACTGTAAACCTGTTGGTGCCCCTATGCCGGTTGGGGAGAAATTATCTGCGGAGATGTGTCCCAAGACACATGAGGAGATGGAAGACATGGAGAAGGTTCCATATGCTAGTGCTGTGGGGAGCCTTATGTATGTCATGGTTGTACTCGTCCTGACATCGCACAGGCAGTGGGAGTGTTGAGCAGGTACATGGCCAAACCTGGGAAGGAGCACTGGAACGCTGTGAAGCGGGTGTTCAGGTATCTTCGCGGCACTTCAAACTACTCTATTTGCTTTGAAGGTGCTGTTGATGGGAGAGTCCTGGACGTGGTTGGACACGTGGACTCTGACTGGGGTGGTGATCTGGACAGCAGGAGGTCCACCAGTGGGTATGTCTTTACCCTGTTTGGTGGTGCTGTCAGTTGGATGAGTCGACGACAAGGAGTGGTTGCACTCTCGTCGACAGAAGCTGAATATATGGCCCTTACACATGCCTGTAAGGAAGCCATATGGTTGAGGAGGTTGTGTTGGGAGCTCAGTTTTGAGCAGGGTCCTGTGAAGTTGTGGTGTGACAGCCAAGGGGCTATCCAGTTAGCCAAGAATCCGGCTTTCCATGCTAGGACCAAGAACATTGACATCCAGTTTCACTTCATCAGGGAGAAGGTGGAGAAGCAGGTAGTGCAACTGGAGAAGGTTGACACTAAGGAGAACAGTTTTGATTTCTTAACCAAGGCTGTGCCTGTTGCCAAGTTTGAATGGTGTGCTACAGCAGTGGGTTTGAAGAAGAAGTCTGGAGGAGCTGCTCTCATGTGCTGAAGGTTTCCACCAAGTGGGAGAATGTTGGGGTGGTGAATCACTTCAGGGCCTCTTGTTTCTCACACCGGGTTAACCCATGTGAGCTTAGAGGCAAGGGAGTGTGAAGCAGCCCCTGTATGCATTCTTGTTCCTCTGTTTGAGGAGAGGTCGACGATCGTCGAGCTCACGCTTGAGCGTCGACCTCAGCTGGATCGTCGAGCTCTCGCTTGAGCGTCGACCTGAGCTGGATCGTCGAGCTCACGCTTGAGCGTCGACCTCCGCTGGATCGTCGAGCGTCGACCTCGGGTGAGATCGTCGACCACCGGTCGACGCCCGATCGTCGAGCTCGGTTCTGCGTTCGACGTTTTTTGAGTTGTTTTTTTTTCTCCTGAGTATTTATATCCCGTTTTTCGGGGATTAGGGTAAGCCAAGCAATTTCAGAGAGACTGGAGGCGTCGTATTTCCTGAAGAAGACGTATACGAGGTTTATCGTTGGAGGCGTCGTTCAGGGGAGTTTTTTTTTCTCGGGTAGTTTCTTGTCCAAAAGAAGGTGAAGGTAGGGTCGGATTTGGCCTTTGTAACCCTTTTGTAACCTGTAATCTTTTGGTGAATACAAGAAAGAGGAGAAGAAGGGGAGAGAGGACGTAGCCCGGTTTTGGGTGAACCTCTGTATTTGTGGTGTTGTGTTCTGTGCTTGTGTTTGCTCTGCATCTATTTGTGTTTTCTGTATTCGACTTTGCCTCTTCTCGGCACGCCCGTTTTCTTACAGGGACTGGTTTGAGCGGGACCGGTCGACAAAAAAACCGGTCTTTTAAAAGACCTGTCCGGAACCGGACAGTCTGTCTTTTTGTGCAGGACTAGCCCCGACACAATAATACATATGCTGTTCATCTTCCCCGTATAAAATTTTGACATTTCATATACAAATCTTAATATGTATTGGAAGAATAATGACATACTTTTAAAATAATGCAAAAATTCAATTTAACCACATTATAAAAAGTTGTATAAATTTTTTTATAAAAGAGATAAAATTGGACTTTGAATGTTCCACCAAAAGGTATTTTCACTGGTATATATTATACATATTTTTGAGGTATATTTAATAATCATAACGGCGTCGGGTCATTAAAGGGATGATTTGGATCCGTTGGACATTCAATAACTCATTGTTGGGGATCTAGGATTACGCCTATAAATACTCATGCTGGGGGCAATATAAAGATCGTTCTAAACTTTACGATCACACGGGATGCTTCGAGCGCAATAACACATATATATAACGGTGACACTTGAACATAATTAGTTGTGTATATTCCTCTCACAGGTAAGAAGAATGTATATTATATCTGCCATTCCGAAGTAGCTCTAAAAATAAAAGTCCTTAAAGATTTGAGAGAATAACTAGGGCTTAGGACCGCCGGTTGTCAATCCTAGCTACGTTGGGAGCTACATGCCACCTCTGTTCTCTAAATATAATTATGGCTTTATTTTTTAATTTTGTTTGAGATTATATATGTCAAAAATTGTTATCCTTCAATTTGTTTATTCACCCGTATTAGCAATTTTGTGATATTTGTACACGTGTATAATTGATGCATAATAAGATCCAATGTAATAAATGAGTTACGCACCAAGCATCTTCCAATAACAATATTTCTGCCATACTTAGTACACAATACCTATTCTAATAGACTTAAGATGAAATAAAGGCATTAGATAACATTTATTAATTAATGAGTACATAGTTATTTCACTTTTACACGTAACAATGTGTTATGCATGCTTACACACATTTATTATTGTATTTTCATTTCGAGAAAAATAAAAATATCATTGAATTCTAAGGATTGGCTTTGTTTATTTCCTTCTCAAAGAAGTTTGGAGGCACAATAAGTCCGAGATCTCGCAAAAACTTCACATATTTAGGACTGAGTTTTGTGGGACAGGACTCATCGTTCTCTTGCGGCGTCTTTGGTTTCCCCAAATTAAGACAATGAGGCTCGCAGTCCTGCCCACAATTTTCGTACCCCGGCATTGTTATCTTGCAGAACGTGATGCATTCACAATAACATCCACCGGCTTCTGCCGTTCCCATGGTGACAAAAGACATTATAACATTTGAGATAAGAAGAGCCATGATGAAATTCTTAAACACCATCTTCTTCTTCTTTTTCTTCTACGAAAAGAATTAAATAAATTGAAAGGAAGATGGAATGTGATAAGAGCCTTGTGTGGGTAATAATTTATATGATTAGAAATACCTAAAGAAAGTAATCCGCTATTGAATTGTTTTGTGGTTGGAACAGAAACGAGAAGCTCTTTGTTTTATTAGGGAGAAGTTTTGCTCGTTTGTTGTGGTTGTTCCCACCGGCTTGATGCATCAATAAATTAGAAAAGAGTTGAGAAAACAACAAAAATGTTCTTGTTAAATTGAGCCTAACTGTTTAAGAAATAATTTTTTTTCCGTTCAATATTTTTGCACTGATTTTGAAATTTTTTTACATTATAATATATTAACAAAAATCTAATTGGGTAATGATGAGATCCTCCTCCATTTATAGAAATTACGGTTTGCAAATAGCCGGAATTCTCCTGTCCCTCACTAACTTAATCGGGGTCATGGAGGGAACCTCTCTTAACAACCACACGCATGATCCACGTACTCGATCGTCGCACCCGAATAACCCCCAACTGTCAGGCCAACCACCCGCAGCCATCGGCCGGCCGGCGCCGCCCCTAACGGCCGCCGAAAAGAGGCCATTAGGGCCGCGGCTGGCCTCGTGGTCGGCCTCCGACGTGCCTCGCGGCCGCCCGAATGCGATTGTGCCGCCGCCGCACCTCGCGGCCGCGCGAACGCGGGCGCAAGGGGCGGCGGTTGGCCGCCACCGTGCCTCTCAGACGCACGCCCACTACCGCGAAGGCCCGGCCTCCCGTCTGGTCTCCTCTCCCTCCTCCACAGCCAACCTCCCACCGTCGTGATCTCTTCGTCGACCAATCCTGTCGGCCAACCCTCCTCCACTGTCTGATCGCCGCCACGCGATCTTCACCGTTCGATCGATGTGCACGTAGTAAATCTTTAAAAAAATATGAGACATGAATTATAAGAAGGTGGTCTTTAAATAACAAATGAAGTGACATGGTCTGCGGATAACTGCCTAACCACCATAACTACCCTCAAAACCAATAAATAGGGACACAAGGTCTCCTTCTTTTCAACTTTCTTCTCCCTAGATTTCCTTCCATGATCTTCTCCTCCTACCACTTGGCATCCTGCGCGCATGAGAGCTTCCTCGAGAATCTCTTGAAGATCTCCTTTGCCTTTGAAGACTCATTCGAAGATTTTTGAGCGCCTTGAAGATCCTTCGAAGACCCTTGCCAACCTGGACTTGGTAAAAACCAGACCAAGTCCACACCACCAGCCATCCCTGATGCGAACACAACACCAGCAGATACAAAGATCAGTATGCACAAAGCCGTCAGACTCCAGAACCAGTCTGTACAAATCGGAAAACTGAGCGGATAACCATCTTATCCGCCCGGCTTCCTCAGGGAACTGACCGCCAGCCACTTCTAAGCCGACCTGCCAGGCCGCCACCTTCTGTCCGCACAGACTGCGCGGACAGATCGCCCAATCCGCCCACTTTCACTTCAAAAAAAAATCAACATGATCCACGTACCCGATCGTCGCACCCGAATAACCCCCAACTGTCAAGCCAACCGCCCGCAGCCACTGGCCGGCCGGCGCCGCCCCTAACGGTCTCCCGAACGAGGCCATTAGGGCCGCGGTCGGCCTCGTGCCCGGCCTCCGACGTGCCTCACGGCCGCCCGAATGCGATCGTGCTGCCGCCACACCTCGCGGTCGTGCGAACGCTACTGCAAGGGGGTCGTGGTTGGCCGCTGCCGTGTCTCTCAAACGCACGCCCATGACCGCGAAGGCCCGCGGCCAGCCTACTGGCTGGCCGCCTCTCCCTCCTCCACGGCCGGCCTCCCACCGTTAGGATCTCTTCGTCGACCAATCGATTCGGCCAACCCACCTCCACTGTCTGATCGCCGCAACACGATCTCCACCATTTGATCGGTGTGCGCGTAGTAAATCCTTAAAAAATACGAGACTTGAATTATAAGAAGGCGGTCTTCGAATAACACATAAAGTCGTTATTGTCTGCGGATAACCGCATAACCACCATAACTACCCTCAAAACCAATAAATAGGGTCGCAAGGTCTCCTTCTTTTCAACCTTCTTCTCCTTAGATTTCCTTCCATGATCTTCTCCTCCTACCACTTGGCATCCTGCGCGCATGAGAGCTTCCTCGGGAATCACTTAAAGATCACCATTGCCTTTGAAGACTCATTCAAAGATTTTTGAGCGCCTTGAAGATCCTTTGAAGACCCTTGATCATCCTCCTTTGAGCGCCCCTACGCACGTTCCACTCCGCATGCACTCGGCACTCCACGTCCATCGCAGCAAGCGCTCCGCGCACACCACAACAAACATTCTGTGTGCAACGCGCTCAGTGCTCATTGCTCCCTCAACTTAACAGGAAGCCCCCCCCATCGTGCAATAGGTTACAACCCGTAGACGCGGAGACGCGCCAAGAACGACCCTTCGGCTTTCGAGCACCAGCGAAAGACCACAAATCTTCCAGCTCAGTGCTCATCACTATGGAAAGCAAAAGACATAGCTCTGCGAGTTGTAGCCTGTCACCCTCCAAGAACAACTTTCTCTCCCCCCCCCCAACGATTGTAACGAGGAGCAGTCTATCGCCCTCTCCTTCTCTTCAAAGCATTGTACAACACAACCAGATAGTGACGTTTGGTCACCACGGCCCCAACCTTGTGGTTTTACACCTCTTTCCAAGATTTTCCACATTAAAAAAAGTTTCTTGATAGTTGTCACCTTTTCATTGACTGTTTGCATGTTCGACCACTCTCGAGCTAATTAAGACAATGCAATCAAGATCATTCTGCAGGCGTCTTGAGTTAGCTCTAATAAGTAGGAATTTCTATTTACCTAAATTAATACTTTTTTAATTCAATAGTTCAATGTATTTATAATTAATTTGAATAAGTGTTGTTCAGTACAAGAAAAACCTTAATTAGCAAGGGGCAAAATTCCTTACTAATTAACAAAATTCATTGCTAATTTTAATTAGCAAGGAATTTAGGAACAAAAACAATACCTAGCTAATATGGTCATAGCTAATTTTAGCTACGAATTTATTTCTGGCAAATTTGTAAGGATTTTTTAGCAAGGTATTATATCCTTCCTAAATTAGTAAGAAAAACTACATTCTTGCTAATATTTTGTATTTTATTGAATTAAAATAATATTTATATATAAACAAACAAAAAGAGCCTTAAAAGATGTGTTTGTAGAGAATCAAACCCCAAACCTCTCATATACAATAACGTATGTTTAACCAACTCACCAACCAAACTAATTTATTCTAAAAATATGTTAAATTATATATATACACACACATAAAAAATGTTTATATAATTTCAAAGTTTATATAATGTATATAAATAGATTTAAATGTATATATTTATATATAGTTATGTATATGATATTTAAATATATGTATATATATAATTATTTATATATACGTGTATATATAGATATTATTTAAATATATATAAATATATATAATTATTTATATATATGTATATATATATATATATATTTATATAATTTATACAAATATATGATAATTTTATTATAAACATTTATATATGTATATAAATAATATATATATATATATATATATATATATATATATATATATATATATAAACAAAAAAATATTTTATAAGGGAGAAATAGGAAAATTAAAAATTCTTTTTTTTTTAATTAAGACTTCATTTGGGGAGGCGCTTTCAAGCCGGTGCGGGAACAGAAGCCACCGCACGGCGGGAAAACAAACGGGCAGCCTCTGCTCTCGCTGCGCTAGAGAAACGAATCGAAAACTCTCAGTTTTGAATCCCTGCCTCCCCCTCTAGCTCCGAACGGCGGCGGCGTTTTCACCCGCTCGTCTACTCTTGCGAACCAAAGGAAGTCTAAAAGAGATAAAAATTTTCAAAGAAAATAATTTTGTATCTCTATAAATATTTTGCAACAAAAAAAATTCGTTGTTATTTTGCAACAAAAGTTTTGCTACGAAAAAATTTGTTGATATTTTAACGAAAATTTTGCAACAAAAAAATTCATTGTTATTTTAGCAACGAGTAAATCGCTTGCTATTTTGGTAGGTAGAATAAAAAAAGTATATTTCTAGCTAAATTTGATGCTAATTAGGAAGGATTATCAAGACTTCCTAATTTTTCTTCCTAAATCATGTTTTTCTTGTAGTGATTTTATATTCATTCATTCGATAGAAAAGTACATTAAAAGGCCACCAACCACCTAAGATGGTCTTGAGATTACCCTAAGACCGATTGTCAATCCATGATCTGGAGCACCCCGTGCATGAAGCAACATGCCACCAATGTCACAGCCCTTCCTTTGGATCCAACTTGAAAGGCCACCAGCCATTCCTAAATCATGTTTTTCAAAACTATCGTTTAAAGCCCATCATGCCTGTAGTACTTCCTGAAATTATATTTTCTCTAAGATTTTTAATTAATACATGTTAAATTACATATGCTTTTAAAAATATATATAAATATGATTTCCATTTTCATTTTCTCTGAGATTATATATATGCCAAGAATTGTAATTCCGAGTGATTTTTGCCAATAAAAAGTCTTTACGGTGTTCCCTCTAAATATTATCAGTGTAAAAGCGAATCGTCCTGACCGAGTGAACTGCGTAGGCGGACCGCGTTCGCCAGAAGAGCTGATAAGCCGCCCGGGGGAGGCAGGTCTCGGACAAAGCACGAATGCACCCGCACATACGGGCACTGTGCAGGGACAACGTGCGCGCAGTAGGCCATCGTATCGATCTGCCGCCGTCGCCGAGCCTTTTCCCAGGTTCCCGGACCGCACGGGGTCATGCTTGTCATTTTCGGAATTTGGTGATTCAGGTGATCGAAACGGAGCAACGTCATTTGTCAACTCAAGATCCAGTCAGGGGCAATTACCAACGCGTCCCTTCAAGAAAGTTATAAAAAAACCCTCAGACCTTCATTTGAAGGCAAGCAACTAGCGAGACTAGAGAGAGCTCTGAGATTTTTCGGCGAGGTCATGCTACTTAGATCGTTCATTCGATCTGAATTCTCTCTGCTTTCTCTCAAGTCTACTCGCTCTCAACACGCGTGGGAACGCCTTAACAAACATACAAAAAGGCATAGAAGAACGTTCTCGTAGACGCTCTAGATCAAAGAACTTATCTATATTCTCTTCCATCTTCTCCTTCGAGGCTTGTAAACGGAAAGGTGATCTGTCACCCTCCGAGAATCTCAACTCTTGTAACCTCAAGAAACTAGTGGATTTCGGTCCAGCACAGACCCGATCACATGATTTTTCACGTTAAAACGTCTTGTTTGTCATTGCTATTGAACTCTTTTGACTGTTTGCACAACCCATCAAAAAATACTAAAATCACTATATTCCCTCTTATATTCATAAGATCCATGAGTTTTAAAATAAAAATGTATACTTAAACACACAAATGACAGTTGACAGGGGGAACCCTCGTGCTGTCGTGACAGTGCCTCGATCACGACTGTGTCGCGGCGCGATGACACTCCCTCCACTCACTCCCTTGGAGCGTGCTAGAAAATTGGTCGCCAACCAGAGTACTGAACTCTGAGGGTGCGAGTGAAGCCGCCCTGCACACGCGGGAACCGTGCAAGAACAGTGCGCACACGGTTGACCGTCGTAACCGGCAGCCATCATCGTCGAGCATCTTACCCGGGTTGCCCAGACCGCCTGGGAGGCATGCTTATCATTTTCGAAATATTGGTGATCCAGGTGACCGGAATGGAATAATATCATTCGTCAACTCAAGCTCTAGTCGGGCGCAATTACCAACACATCCCTTCAAGAAAGTTATAAAAGACCCTCAGGTATTCATTTAAAGGCAAACAACCAGAGAGACTAAAGAGAGCTTTAAGGTTTTACGGCGAGGATATGCAATTTAGATTGTTCCTTCGTTCTGTATTCTCTCAGTTTGCTCTCAAGTCTACTCTCTCAACACTCGCGGGAATGCTTTAGCAAGCATAGGAGAAGACATAAAAAGTGCTTGCTCGATCTTAGTTCCCTAGGAGCTGACCAGCACGACGCCTGCTCCCACAGAATTCTTACCCAAAGCTCCGTCCACGAACATCTTCAATTAGATTGGAGCTGGGAACACTACCGGTCCTGCGGGGACCTCCTGTCTCGGCTTATCCCTCTCTGCCGCTACTGCCTCCAACCTACTCCACGCCTCCCAAAAGTCTGGGCAGGAGAGATCTCAACCGCTTAGATCCTTACTGGCTGAACCCTCCTGCGATGCATATTCCCTTTTCGGGAAATGACCATCGCCACTTCTTGTGCTCTTCTTTGCCTCTTGTTGGGTTCATTGCTCACAATGTCCCAGATTTGTAGAAGTTAAACAAGTCAATTGTATACACATAGTTGTTTTTTATGTATGTTTAATTTCATGCATGCAGGTTGGATAGGTATTCCAAATGGTTATGACAGAAGGTCACAAGGTAGAGGACTGGAGAGACAGAAATCTGTCTAAGTCCACAGGCGTTGAGTGAAGTCAGTTCACTCAATGCCAGATGTTAAAGAAGGAGCTAGAAAGGCTGAAAATCGCCTAGGTCCGCAGACATTTAGTGAAGCTAGTTCACTCAACGCCAGATGCCAAAAAAGCACTGAGTAAGGTGTGGATTGTCAAAGCCCAGCAGTTTGTAAGACAAAAAATTGACTAAGTCCACATGCGTTAAGTGAAGGCAGTTCACTCAACGCCATATAACAAGAGGCGTCAAGTACAACTAAGTCTGTCAAAGCTTTAGCCGTGGCAAGCAGAAAATCGACTAAGTCCACAGGCATTGAGTGAGGACAGCTCACTCAATGCCTGATGAGCAGAATCGTCGAGTAAAGAACTAATCAGTCAAAGCCTTTGCCTTTACAGTGAAGAAAAGTGATTGAGTCCACATGCGTTGAGTGAAGGCAGTTCACTCAATGCCATACAACAAAAAGCGATGAGGAAAGACTGTGCAGTCAAAGCTTAAGAAGAAGGAAGATTGAAAATGACTGCTTACAGGCGTTGAGTGATGTCAACTCACTCAACGTCATACTGCCAAAAGCATTGAATCAAGATACTTCAGTCAAAGCCACAGAGAATCTGTCAAAAAAATTTGGCTAAGTGTAGAAGCGTTGAGTGAAGTCAGTTCACTCAACGTCATGCTAATTCTGTCAAAGCCAAAGAAGAAGGAGACAGAAAAATTGACTAAGTCCAGAAACATTGAGTGAGGTCAGCTCGCTCAACGCCCAAGGAGGAAAGTGTCGATAGAGTCATGGTCAGTCAAAGCTTAATGAATATAGAAAAAAAAATCTGTCTAAGTCCAGGGGCGTTGAGTGATACAGATTCACTCAATGCACTCAATGCCTCAACAAGCTGGAAGATCTCAGAGATGCGGCTAAGGACAAAAACATTGAGTGAGGAAGGCTCGCTCAACGCTCTCAACGCTTAGCAGATACAGAGGTTGGCGGCTAAGTACAAAAGCATTGAGTGAAGCCAATTCACTCAACGCCTCAGCATGAAGACATGCAGTCAGTAAAGCGGCTAAGTCTAGGGGCGTTGAGTGATGAAGGCTTACTCAACGCACTCAACGCTTGGGAGCACAGAAAGTTTGGCCAAGTCAAAAAGCGTTGACTCAAGGTCATTCACTCAACACACTCAACGCCTAAGATGCAGAGAAATTGGCTAAGTCCAAATTTATTGAGTGAAGTTCATTCAGTCAACGCTCTCAACGCATGGATTGAATCTGAGAATTTGGCTAAGTCCACGGATGTTGACGTCAGCAAAAGTCAACCAAAGTCAACAGAATTAAAATTCATTGCGTGATTGCTGGAATTCACCACTAATGGCATCGACGGTGAGCTATAAGATTTTTCTGTAAAAGGAAGACCATATATCTGCAATTAATACCGCGCCTACAGGTCAAAAGAGCCATTGGATGGAGGATGATAAAAGGAATGAGATCAGCGGTGGAGCAGAGATCCTTTCTGGGGTTTGTCTTTTGCAAAGCGGTGGAACTTCTTCTTCCTCGCCATTGTTGTAGAGCTCGAAGGAGAAGTTAAAAATCGAATGAACCCAAAAGGTCATCAAGTTAGTTGTTGCAATCAACACCGACAACAGCAAGGTCAGAGACATTTCTCTGAGAGAAAAGCATTCAAGGCCTACCTGTGCTACAGTTACTTCACAGCTCAAGCAGAGCTTATCCTGAAGACAATTTCCTGGAGCTGTGAAGAAGGAATCTGGATTGAGTTTTATCATGACAAAAGAAGGAAGACACAAAGATCATTTCTCTGTTGTCTATTAAACATCAACAAATCTACTTTTTTGTAAGATCTTTCTAAATCTGAGTTGTAAGCCTATTTATAAAGGCCGAGTGTAGGATCTTGTATAGAACTGAGTGGTAGGATTATGTTAAGAATATGAGTGTTGGGCTTTGGCCTGAGTTGTAGGGCACTTGTATCTGAGTGGTACTATCCTTTGGATCTGATGTAGGGTTATCCTCCTCGCCAGAGTGGTAGGGCCTTTTGTCCTGAGGTAGGTGATCTTTTGATCACTGAGTTGTAGGTCTTTGTGCCCGAGCTGTAGGTCTTGGGGGAGACTGAGTGGTCCTGCGGGATCATGTTGTAAGCTCTTATAGGCTGAGTTTTGGAGAAGGGTCCTTGTCTAATAACTGTTAGAAAGGTGAGGGACAGTGGACGTACCCATAATCTGGGGAACTACTATAAATATTGTGTGTGTTATGTGTGATCTTCTTGAAAGCAAAATGAATCTAATCGCATTAGACCCTATAACACACAAAGTCAAATAAAATCTTAAAAAGACCTAAAAACCTATTTACACCTAGGTGTTTAGCTACCCTTGCAAACAAAGACTTTCAAGTGATATCAGAGGGAGGTTTCTCAAGAAAGACTTAACAGTTTGAGTAGATCTCCAAAGGTAGCAGTCAGAGTATACTTATGGGTTCAGGAGTGAACCATAAGGAGCTTGTTTCAATGAAGCTTCCTATCTGCAGAAAGGAAGGCTTTGGAATTTGAAAGAAAAGTGTTTGACTCTTCATGGAGGCATCTTACCCAAGGATCTTTATAACAGACAAATATGGACCTTTCATCCCTATGAAAGTCTCAGCTCTGGATGCAATAGTCTAGAAACCTAAGACATACTCAGAGATGACCAAGGATGAGGTCATTCTTGTCACCTTGAACAGGAGAGCCCAGAACATCATAGTCAGTATTGTGGATGATTCTACCTTTCAGAACCTAGTTCCCTGCCAGACCTCCAAGTTGATATGGGACACTTTGGTGATCTACATGGAGGGCACAGAATAAGTCAGAGATGACAGGAAGTCCATGCTCAACCAAGAGTATGAGGCTTTCAGGCAGTCCAAGGAAGAGGGCATAGCTGGCTGCTATGAAAGATTCTTCAGAATAATAAATGAGCTAAGGATCTATTGCCAGGACTTTAACAATTATGAACTTTATGACAAGTTCCTAAGGTCTCTAACTAGAGAATGGGAAACCAAGATTTGTGCCATCAGGGAGGTGGCAAAGCTGGCTAATACTCAACCACCAACTCTGTTTGGGAAGCTGATGTCTTTTGAAATGCAGCTGATTGCTAAGAAAGAGAAGGAGATAAGCAGCAGATCACTGATCAGTGAGAAGGTAGTGGCTTTCAAGGTAGAGATCTCAAAGAGGAGCAAAGAGAGGATTTCCTCTCCTCCAAGAAGGCCAGCTGATTCAGACAGCTCAGGATCTACCTCATCTAAAAGCAATATGTCTGATGAGGAATTTGTTACCCTCTCTAGGTAATTTATGAAGCTTATGAAGAGGAAGGGGTGGGGGTGCTGAACTTCCTCCTCCTATCATCTCAATGAGGACTACTACAAGGCAGATAAGAAGAACTCCAAGGGAGGCAGGTATGACTCAAAGCATAGTAAACATGTTTCCACTAAAGTTGTTTGTTATTTTTGCAGCAAACTTGGGCATGTAATAGTTGACTGCCCAGTCAAGAGAAAGGAGTCTAGTGAGAAGAAACAACACCAACACAAGAAAAAGAAGGAAAAGTTCTTCATGGCTAAGAAGGAGAAGAGCTGGACTGACTCATCTTCATCAGAGTCTAAAGATGAAGAAGAAGAAGCCTACATAGGGCTGGTTGCTGATGAGGCAGATGAAGATGAAGATTATCCTCCAGCAAGGATAGGAATCAGGGCCCCTATATCACAGTAAGACAATGACTCAGAGGAGGATGAAGAAGATGAAGAAAACATCAGCTGCTATGGGCTGATGGCCAGGTCTGATGAAGAATTCAGCCAGGATCATCCTGGTCCAAGCACGGTACATTCCTTATCTAGTTCTTCTTCTGAGACAGGCTATGAGACTAGTCGAGATTCTGACGCTTCTTCATCCAGTGATGAAGAGGACTCGGTTTCTGAGGAATATGTCAATCAATTGATTGATAAGTATGATGCATTGCTGAATGCTTTCAAGAAAATCAAGAAGTTCGCAAAAAAGCACGCTGAGGAGATTATCTCTCTCCAGCATGTTGCTTCACTACAGTCTGAGTCAGCAACCTTGCTGGAATAGAAAATCAGGAAAGTTTGCCAACTGAAGAACATTAGAGTCATTCAGATTGGCACCATTAAATAGAAGAATAGTCTCATTAGGGATCTGGAAGAGAAACTCCAAAGAGAGAAGAGGATTGTGGCTAGTTACTCGAAGCTTAGGTTTCAAGGGAAACACAAGGGCTGCCCCCTTCAAAGGAAAGGGAAAAGCTCCAGTTCAACCTCTCATTACCTTTGATAGGGTAATACTCCCTTCTAACAGGTATGACAAGGACTTCATCTATGTTCAATGGAAGAATAGGAATTTTTCCTAGAAGGATACAAGTGTACCTTCCAATAAAAGGAGAAGAGGAATGGGGATGAGTGCCTTCAAGGTAGCCAATGAAGAAATTCAAATGGCTCATCATGAACCATTTATCTTTGGTGCACCAGCCCCCACTCTCAAGAATGTGGCTACAGCCAAAGTTCAGAGCCATCCAACAAAGACTTTGACCAAGGATCAGTCTATCAGCAAGCCAGGTTTGGCTATTTTTGAAACTATCAAGAGCATAACTTCTGCAAAGAAGACTGCGACTGATGGCATTCAGAGCAGGCCAAATAAGTCTACTGGAAGACTTACCTTCAGTCAGATCCTAGCTGAAAGGAACCTGAATATTAGTATTGTTATTCCTTCTAAACAGAGAGCTGTTGTCAGCACAGCTAGCAGACCAGCTCAAAAAAGAAGGTACAACATTCATGAGTGTTGGTGTTGTTGAAAAGTGGGCCACTATGCCATAGATTGCTGGCATAATCCTAGTGTGGCTAGAGCAATAGTTAGTCCACTAATCAGAAAAGCTGTTGGTAGACAAGTCTCTTTTCAGACTAATCATAACCTAGGACCCAATACATATTGAGGTCCTAAGGTAAAATAAACATGTCTTGCAGGTTAGTCCAAGTGCTCATACCCCAATATGGTACTTGGATAGTGGATTTTCCTGACACATGAGTAGAATAAGGAGCAACTTCAAGGAGTACACTCCAGTGAAGGATGGATCTAAAGTGATCTTTGGTGGTTCAGAAAGATGAGTAACCGGAGGTTATGGTAAGATCACAAATGGCATAGTCACTATCATAAAAGTAGCTTATGTGGAAGGGTTGCAACACAACCTGATAAGCATATGCCAACTCTGTGATCTTGGCTATGACATAGTATTTCACAAGAATGAGTGTCATATTAAGAGGTTGAGTGACCAAGAGGTCATCTTGATAGGCACTAGGAGTGAGAATGTCTATTGTTTAAATTTTGTGTGTTTAGATTTAGACTCTCCTATATGCCAAGTTGTAAATGAGAAAGTCTCATACTGTGTCCAATGGCACACGAGACTAGCTCATTTGAACTATAAGACTATCGACAAGCTCTTTAGTGAAGAGCTAGTTAGGAATGGTCCTAAAATAAAATGCACTAAGAAAGGCATTTTCTCTGCATGCCAAATGGGCAAGCAGACCAAAGCTTCTTTCAAGAGCATTGAGATTAAGGACTCTATGAGGTATTTATATGTAACACCCCAAATCCCAATTTGGAGTTCAGGCTGGGTGACATGGCCTGAGACACGGGCGTTTCCCAGGGTGTGTCCAGCTCTGTGTACTCGAGTGGGTCTCGAGTAAGACTTGAGTGGGCCTCGAGTGTGTCTCGAGTGAGGCACACGGCTTGGGACACTGGCGTGTCCCAGGGCGTGTGATTCATTATGTAGGCGACACGGCCTGGGACACGAGCATGTCCCAGGGTGTGTCCTTCTCGGGTTGGTAGCCGAGCTGTGTCGAGTGAGGAACACGGCTTGGAGCCCAGTCATATTCTGGATGACACGGGCGTGTCAATGATGATACGGGCGTGTTGGGAGCTCATGTCCCTTTCGGGATGGTTGGTCCTGTGTCGATTGAGGGACACACCCCTCAACACAAGCGTGTACTGGTTGACACGGGCGTGTCAGGTGCTTGACACGGGCGTGTCTAAGCCCGTGTCATGTTCTGGTTTGAGTCGATTGTGTGCCGCTTAAGGGACACGGGCATGTCACAAGTCGTGTCAGCCCTGAAAAGATGCTTTTTCAGAGAAGATCGTGACCGTTCATTTCCTTTTATTTGGATCCTGTGGTCTAAGCTTCTTCCTGCTGTAATAAGGCTAAGGATTGAGAAGGAATTCTTATTCTAATATTGGCCATTCTCTTTCTAAAGATAAGAGAGAGAGAGGAGAGCAAGGAAGGAATAAGGAGAAGAGATCCGGCCGCCGGTGGAGCTTCAGCGGTCCGAATCGAGGGCCGATTTCAGCGTTGTGGAGGCAAGGCTGCTATAGTGATTACCATCCGGCTAGTTTCTCCATGGATCTAAAGCGATCATCAAGAATAACGATCTCCTTCTTAGACAAGTGAAGTCCTAATTTATGCATATGAATGGGATCCTCCACCAAGAGGTGGAAAGCGTAAGCGATTCCAGCGGGTTGATAATTGATATCCCCGATTGAGTCTGCATCTAGATCCGGAAATAAGTAGTACGTAATATGCATGCTGTATGAAGCTCATCCGGATGGTTAGTCTGGATTGGTGATGTTTATATTGCAAACCGGAGAAGACTCCGTGTATATAATGAGTAGGTTACGAAGTTTGTGAGGATGCTTGTGAGTTCCTTGAGCTGTATGCTCTGCATGAGCTGTATGGGATGTGGTCGTGAGAACCATTCTTTGGGATTGTGAAGGCTTTGTGGTGAACGGGCAAGGTGAAGTCGTACCCGCGTCAGTCCAGGCTTGAGTCTGACGAATTTTAGCAATGGGAAAGGTGGATCTATACCCGCATTATGGTTGTCTAACCTTGGGTGCTTAAGGCCCTGTTAGGATCACATAGAGAGAGTCTTAGGCCGGCGTGCCATTAAGACTAAATGCTCAATGGTTGCCGTGAGGTGAACACCTATGAGTGGTATGGGCGAGGATGCCTCCAGCATGCTTGTTGCGGTAGACTAGTGCCCATGGACAACAAGCTAATAACCTCTGATCCGTGGTGGTACCTGGAATGATTCGGTACACCGTAATGTGCCATGAGTGTACAGAGCGTCTGGCACGAAGGCCGGCGTTTGTGATGTTGTTGTGTATGAGTGCACTTATTGTGATATATATATATATATTGTGATTGCAATGCACACAGGAAAGGAACCACTGCCCCGGGTAAGGGGTAGGGTCGTTATAATTGGTCAGCTGAATGCTGATCGTTGCTTTGTTTATCACTCTTGGGGTGGACGTCCATATGCAGGTGTTGCAGGCTTAACTGGATTGAGCGGGCTGAAGCCCTTGATGCTGCTTGTAGGCCCCTGAAGGTCGTACGAAGAATTGGATTTCATGTGTGGCCGGCCTGCGTGCTGATGTATGAAACCACCTTTTGTAAAGAGAAACATGTAAGGCCTTAAGGCCGTGAGCGTTTGTGTGTTTCTATACATTCCTGGAGTTATATATAAATATGTTATTTATATATTTAGTGGACATTCGTTGGATGAGTTCTTGCAAGTAATAAACTTCCGCTAGAATGCTCTGAGGTAGGATGCGAGTAGAAAGTGTTTGATATCCACACGTGATTCTGTCGTTTGTTTGTGAAATATGGCATGGGGCCCCGGTCGGACCCTCTGTTATATTCCATGTGACGGATGGGGGCGTTACAAAGTGGTATCAAAGGTTAGGGTTTGGTAAGGATAACATAATTGAACTCATGAATGTACACTAGGAATGCAATACATGTGTTTGAGGAGTGTGAGTGAGTATATTAAGCATGGTTGTCATTTTGGAATGGACGTTAATGATGTCTTGTTCACATATAGATGACAAGGAGTGGAGCTGGGCAGTCTGCACCCCAGCATTCGGATGAAAGTATGGCACCAGCTGAGGTGCCCACACCTCCTCCTTCTGCGGAAACCATACGCTTAGTTGCGGAGGCGCTATTTGCCATGGTTAATACACAGCGTATTGGGCAGGCAAGGCCTGCAGTGGAGCAAGTTCGGGTTGGTGCGAAGCAAGAGCGTGTTGAGGCTATGATTGGCGAGCAAGCGGCTGATGAGCAACTGAAGTAGTTTATGGAGTTTCATCCACCTACGTTCGTTGGGGTGGGTTCCCCAACGCAAGTCGAGGAGTGGCTCGCAAGAGTGAAGAGGATCCTGACAGCGATCAGGACTGTTGAAGGACTTCGTGATGAGCTGAGGTTGGCGCTCCCGAGTTCAGTGAACCAAGGATTCCAAGCATTAGTAGATACAACCTGTGCGCTCAAAAAGGATTTGAAGTAGGTGTAGGATAAGAAAAACTTGGCGGCGGAAAAGCCAGAGTTCAAAGTTCCGCAGTCGGAACAATCGGAGTTTAGGAAGCGAGATAAGAAGAGGTTTAGGCTTGCTGAAAAAACTTCTTTGGATGTTGCTTCAGGAGCAATATTTGGCCAAGGACGTGTGGAGACACGTACGTGTTTTAATTGTGGTAAGCAGGGACATCTCGCCCGAAATTGTTGGAGTGACCCTTCAAAGGGTGAGAAAAAGACTGGTGCGTCCTATGAGGAAAAGGGCAAGGCAGTGGCAGAGTCATCTGAATCCCGGGCACAACCTTGAATGTACACTCTCGAGTTGCAGGAACCACAAAGTTTAAATCGTGAAGTACAACAACCTCGCGTATATAACCTGGAGTTACAGGAGGCCGTAAAGCAGATTATGAAAGACGCGGACGAGCGGAAATGAAGTAACAAGAGTATACTTCATTGTTGTTGTAATATACTGTTGTATGTTTGTTGGTAAAAAACTTGTGTTCGTGCGATGCCGTGGGGCGAGACAAGCTGCGGCCTCTGAGCTCTAAACCCAGATTGTTTTTTTTATATCGCAACAGAGTGGTTGTGTTGGTGTATATGTTGCGCTAAATTTCGGGACGAAATTTAGCTGTAAGGAGGGGAGGGTTGTTACACCCCAAATCCCAATTTGGATTTAAGGCTGGGTGACACGTCCTAGGACACGGGCGTGTCCCAGGGCGTGTCCAGCTCGGTGTACTCGAGTGGGTCTCGAGTAAGACTCGAGTGGGCTCGAGTGTGTCTCGAGTGAGGCACACGTCCTGGGACACTGGCGTGTCCCAGGGCGTGTCCTTCACTGTATATGCGACACAGCCTGGGACACGGGCGTGTCCTTCTCAGGTTAGTAGTTGAGTTGTGTCGAGTGAGGAACACGGCCTAGAGCCCAGGCATGTTCTGGGTGATACGGGCGTGTCAATGATGACACAGGCGTGTTGGGAGCCCGTATCCCTTTCGGGATGGTTGGTCCTGTGTCGATTGAGGGAAACGCCCCTCAACACGGGCGTGTACTAGTTGACATGGGCGTGCTAGGTGCTTGACACGGGGGTGTCTATGCCCGTGTCCTGTTCTGGTTTGAGTCGGTTGTGTACCGTTTAAGGGTCACGGCCTGTGATACGGGTGTGTCACAAGCCATGTCAGCCCTGAAAAGATGCTTTTTAGAGTATATCGTGGCCGTTCATTTCCTTCTATTTGGATCCTGTGGTCAAAGCTTCTTCCTGTTGTAATAAGGCTAAGGATTGAGAAGGAATTCTCATTCTAATATTGGACATTCTCTTTCTAAAGAGAAGAGAGAGAGGAGAGCAAGGAAGGAAGAAGGAGAAGAGATTCGGCCGCTGGTGGAGCTTCAGCGGTCCGAATCGAGGGCCGAGTTCAGCGTTGTGGAGGCAAGGCCGCTGCGGTGATTACCATCCGGCTAGTTTCTCCATGGCTCCAAAGAGATCTTTAAGGGTAACGATCTCCTTCTTGGACAAGTGAAGTCCTACTTTATGCCTGTGCATGGGATCCTCCACCAAGAGGTGGAAAGCATAAGCGATTCCAGCAGGTTGATAATCTATATCCTCGGTTGAGTCTGCATCTAGATCCGGAAATAAGTAGTACGGAATAGGCATGCTGTATGAAGCCCATCCGGACGGTTAGTCTGGATTGGTGATGTTTATATTGCGAACTGGAGAAGACTCCGTGTATGTAACGAGTAGGTTACGGAGTTTGGGAGGATGCTTGTGAGTTCCTTGAGTTGTATGCTCTGCATTAGCTGTATGCGATGTGGTCGTGAGAACCATTCTTTGGGATTGTGAAGGCTTTGTGGTGAACGGGCAAGGTGAAGCCATACTCGCGTCAGTCCATGCTTAAGTCTGACGAATTTGAGATATGGGAAAGGTGGATCTGTACCCGCGTTATGGTTGTCTAACCTTGGGTGCTTAAGGCCCTGTTAGGATCACATAGCGAGAGTCTTAGGCCTGCGCGCCATTAAGACTAAATGCTCAATGGTTGTCGTGAGGTGAATAACTCTGAGTTGTATTGAAAGTATCTAGTGTCGACTAAGTCCACCTATGGGGGGGGGGGAATAGGTGTAGTGCAGTCTTTTGCGGAATTAAATTTACCTGCACAATTAAACAACCACAGCACAGAAAACGTACAAGAAATTATAGTGGTTCCCCGATTTGGGTACGTCCACTTTCCCTCTTCGACCTATCTCCCACCAAGGGACGACTCAGTCACTTCACCAAACGGATTGAAATTCAATCCTCACACTATGGAAGGAACCCTTCCAACCAAAGGAGTCACTACTCCACCACCACGGGTTGCACCCAACCCTTATAATTAGGAATAAAAATTCCTTTACAAAAAATCAAAAATTGAATGTAAGAAAATACAAACAAGGCTTTTGGAGAATCCGATGTCCTTCTTCTTTCATTGAAGCTTTCTTGGATATAACGAAGAATCCACGACCGGAGTTCTCTCTTGGAGAGGATCTTGTCAAGATTGGCGGCGACAAGCGATTGCGGCGGCGATACTTTGTAGATCCAAACTTCTTGATGAAGCAAGCAAGGTCTACGAACGATCTCAGTCGGATCAGTCGTCTCAATCGATTCAGAATGAAGAACTAACCTCGTTCAACGAATCGAGAGACAAGAGATCTAAAGAGAGATGCGTGAGACGCTCGTCTTACCTCGGTACTGTCGTCGAAAGATCAGAGAACCTCTGAGATCAGCGACGGCGACTAGCTTGCGAGCGGCGACAGCGATCGACGACGTTCCGCGATCTGCTAGGGCACGCGTCGGCTACTTCAGATTTTCCGTGAATCGGTCGTCTTCATGTTCAAAATACACGACTATATATACTAGAGCCAACCCTAATGACCGTTGTGGGGCCCACAAGGAGAAACCCTAGCCCCGGCCAAAATAGCGCACGACAAGGAGGTTTGGTCCAGCGAACAAGAAAAATTGCCCAAGGCAAAATCGGCGAGAATCGTTGGTGATTCCCGTCGAAGTCGGCGGGAATCACTCACGATTCCTGTCGATTCTGCCTTGGCCGATTTCTAGTTGTAAAGATTGTCAGCCTGTGGGAATCGGCGAGAATGCCACCTGATTCTCGTCGAATCGGCGAGAATCAGAACGATTCCCGTCGAAGTCGGGGAGAATCACTTGGTGATTCCCGTCGATTCTGCCTTAGCAGAATTTCTGTAGGAAAACAAACATTCGGAAGAGGTCGGCGGGAATGCAGACTGATTCCCGTCGAATCGGCGAGAATCACAAGTGAATCCCGTCGAAGTCGGCGGGAATGACTTAGTGATTCCTGTCGATTTTAACTTAGACGATTTTCTCTTCCTTCCTATGAACTTGGTCTTTGACCCATCTTTGCTCCTCTTCTGCTCTTGATCTATCTCGACCCTGTACTTGAAAATAAGTACACTCCAATAGAGAGAGCACACGCGAGTCAACACACTGATCTGCTCAACGAGGGATTACGTTGCGCAGACCCGTGTATATTGACCCACTGCACCCTGACATTGGTGTGTACTTAGCATGGAATAGCTGCAAGCACAACTTAATAGAAGATTGTCAAATACATTGTGAATCCATCTTAGCTTGACTGGAGACTTCTTCAAATCCAGGTAATTGTGGATACAATACCCAACAGGTATGGGTGAGGATGTCTCCAGCATGCGTGTTGCGGTAGACTAGTTCTCATGGACAACAAGCTAATAACCTCTGATCGGTGGTGGGACCTGGAATGATTCGGTACACCGTAATGTGCCATGAGTGCACGGAGCGTCTAGCACGAAGGCCGGCGTTTGTGATGTTGTTGTGCGTGAGTGCACTTGTTGTGATATATATATTGTGATTGCAATGCACGCAGGGAAGGAACCACTACCCCGGGTAAGGAGTAGGGTCGTTATAATTGGTCAGCTGAATGCTGACCATTGCTTTGTTTATCACCCTTGGGGTGGACGTCCATATACAAGTGTTGCGGGCTGAACTGGATTGAGCGGGCTGAAGCCCTTGCCGCTGTTGCTTGTAGGCCCCTGAAGGCCGTGCGAAGAATTGGATTTCATGTGTGGCCGGCCTGCGTACCGATGTATGAAACCACTTTTTGTAAAGAAAAACATGTAAGGCCTTAAGGCCGTGAGCGTTTGTGTGTTTGTATACATTCCTGGTGTTATATATAAATATGCTATTTATATATTTAGTGGACATTCATTGGATGTGTTCTTGTGAGTAATAAAATTCCGCTAGAATGCTCTGAGGTAGGATGCGAGTAAAAAGTGTTTGATATTCACACGTGATTCCGCCGTTTGTCTGTGAAATATGGCGTGGGGCCCCAGTCGGACCCTCTATTATATTCCATATGACGGATGGGGGCGTTACATTATACCTCTTGTATATGGACTTTTTTGGTCCTATGCCAGTTCATAGTCTAAGTAGGAAATTCTACACCCTTGTGGTTGTTGATGACTTTTCCAGATTTGTTTGGTTTTTCTTTTTAAAGAAAAAGTTTGAAACCCCTAATGTCTTCAAGACTTTTGTCAAGCAAATTCAGAATGAATTTGATAGTACTGTGGTTAAAATCAGAAGTGACCATGAGACTGAATTTCAGTCTGATAGCATGATAAGGTTTTGTGAAGAGCAAGGGATTCACCAAGATTTTTCTTCTCCAAAAACACCCTAGCAAAATGGGATTTCCGAGAGGAAGAATAGGACTCTCATATAGGCTGGAAGGACCCTATTGAGTGACACATTTCTCCCAGAATACTTCTGGGCTGAGGCAGTTAATACTGCATGTCATGTCCTTAATAGAGCCTCTATCACGAAGAGCCACAAGAAGAATCCATATGAGATATTGAAGGGCAGAAAACCAAACTTGGGTTATCTTAGGATCTTTGGTAGCAAGTGTTATGTGCTTCATAATGGGAAGTCCTATGTGACTAAGTTTACTGTCAAGTCCTATGATGGGATTTTTTATTGGGAACAGTAATCATAGTAGGCATATAAGATCTACAACTTAGAAATTCAAGTTATAGAAGAGTCTGTTAATGTAATTTTTGATGAGTCAACTATGATTAACAGTGAGCTGCCAAGCTCCTCTTCTAGTCCTGCAGGTACAGAGCTGTTGATGAGCAAGCTAACCATCAAGGAAGCTGCTCCAATTGTCCAAGATGGAGTGGATATTCTAGAGGAAATACCAGGCACTAATGATGTAGATGAAGGTTAGCAAGATGCAGATATTGAAGCACAAGATGCTGAAAAAAGATTGCCTCCAGCTGTCAGGCATCTAAGGGATCATCCAATACACCTGATTATTAGTGATGCTAGCCAAGGAGTGGTGACCAGGAGAAAAAGTGTGAAGACCCTTTTTTCAGGCTTCCCAAAATGATCGACATTAATTTTTAATAGTGGATTGTAGGAAAGAAAAACACAGTACAAAAAGAGTAACACAGAACTTTTACATCCATTATTTTTTTTATTTAAAACGATCATACAGTTGCTTATTCCAAGTCTGATAGAAATTTACAATAATTTTTTGAACAGAGTAGCCTATGACTTTCAGAACCTTCTTCGATTCCTTTGTAGACATTAAAGCATACCTGATTTAATTCTTCAGGCACGAACCTATGTCGTACACTTGGAGTCACACCTGTTGTTAGAACAAAATTGAATTCACTGAGGGTTAGTCATAAAAATATGACTATGTGAGACAGAAATCTCATGAAATGGTTATACATGCAACAAAAGGAGTATACCAATATGCTTACAGTACATTTAAACCATAATTACTGAAATATACAACTTGAAACTCACTGAACTCCCACCCTTTTAGTTTCATATTATGGGAATACTTCAGTATACAACTTGAATTGGCCACACCCCCGAAGGGCGTAATTGTAGGCTCACTCCTACTGGTGAATCTGTTAGTGGATGCCTCCACATCATCGGATTCGAATCCTTCGTATTTCCCAATGCCGAATTTTATTTGAATTCTTAATTATCAAACTTTAATAATAATTTCTCCTCAGAAATCTATATCGCTTAATTGTCACATCGCCCACTTTTATTTATTTAGCAATATATCATTGAGTCGAAACTCGTATGCACAGACAGTTTCTTTAAAAGATAATAAATCAGATATTGTAAAATAATTGAATATCCATAATCTCAAGAAATAAAATACTCACCCTTTCCTTGTCTTTATTTGTATCCTTTTCAGCATGAATGACACGGTTATCACAGGACACCATCCTCAAAATTCTGAGTCTTGGAAACCACTGAAATAATATACATCTTAAGTTGGGTTGCGTCTCGTTTTACTCGTAGCATAAAGCGTAAAAGATTTAGAAAGTTTCGCTAAACATCGGAAACCTAAAATGGTAAACCAGAAATCTCAATAAAAGGTACAAAGGCAAAAATCAGATTTTATACTTTGTCGGACAGATATAAATATGCCTCAAAATGGGCTAAAACAAGCCCCCAAATGGACTTCCCGTCCACCTAAAAATGTTGTCCAACAAGGTATAAAAAGTGAGCTAAGCCTCCATATAAAAAAATAGTCACAAAATATCAATTCAAATCATCCATGAAAGTAATAAATTAACCAGCAAAAGGAGGAGAAAGGGCACTGTTTAGCTCAGCTAGACAGGGACCTCGGGAGCAACAACCAAGAGAAAACGCAACAGGGCAGCAACAAGCTTACGACACAAATCAGTTAGGCAACATAAGAGACAGCAGTCTCAGGACAGTAGCTTGGGAGAGTAAAAGCAGCAGGTTGGGGTAGCAAAGAGCAAGGCAGTCCAGCGGCAAGAAGCAGCTAGGTGGTAGTAGCAGCTCAGGACAACATTCTCGGGAGTAGCAGCTAAGAGGCAGTAGTGCAGCAAGATATCAGGGAGCAACGGATCAAGATAGCAGGGAGAAGCGACTCAGGCAGCAGGATAGCAGGGAGCAGCGGATCATGTAGCAGGACAACAGGGAGAAGCAGCTCAGGTAGCAGGACAGCAGGGAGCAGCGGCTCAGGCAGCAGTACAGCAGCAGTTTGGGACAGCAGAGAAGAGGGAGGCCAGTTGGAGAAGAAGAGGAGGAAATCCACTAGGTATTTAAAGAGGGCATGGGCGGTGAAGAGGCAAGAAGAATCAAAAATGAAGTAGCTAACTTCAATAGGTGTCACCACATGAATCCCAAAGTCAAATTCAGCTAACACTTGGGTAGCCAAGTGTCACAACAATCAAACCTCCATAAAACAAAGCTACCAAATTTCAAAAAACCAGCCATCACTTGATAACAACAGCCCAAAAGGACTAAAGGCATCCCACTTAATAAACTCAGCCCAAAGAAATTACTAGCACACTTGTGATTACCTTTGATACCCAAAGCAATAATAAAAGAAAACAAAAATAAAGCTAAACAAATTCGCCAAAAAGAATTCAAAAACTTTTCAAATGCCTCTTTCATCATCGGGGAAATAAGAAAATTTTTACACGTATTTTTTTTATTTTGGGTCATTACAAGAAGTATCAACACAACATTATACTCAAGCTTCATGTCACAAGTAAAGCCCAAAATATTTGAAGAGTCCAATATAGATCAGTTCTGAATTGTAGCTATGCAAGAGCAACTGAACCAGTTTAAAAGTGTAAGGTCTGGAAGTTGGTTCCTATACCATAAGGACATAATATCATTTTATTTAAGTTGATTTACAGGAATAAACTTGATGAAAATGGCATTATAATCCAGAATAAAGCTAGGCTGGTAGCTAAGGGGTACAGACAAGAAGAAGGTATTGACTTTGATCAAACCTTTGCCCCTGTAGCAAGAATAAAAGCCATCAAACTGTTCCTTGCATATGCTGCACACAAGGGATTCAAAGTCTACCAGATGGATGTGAAGTCAGCCTTTCTGAATGGTGACTTAAAGGAAGAGGTTTATGTTGAACAGCTTCTAGGTTTTATTGTTCCTAACTCACCTGATTCTATTTATAAGCTTAGGAAAGCTCTATATGGGTTGAAGCAGGCCTCTAGAGCATGGTATGAGACATTGTCTAGCTTCCTCATTGAGAACAAATTTTCAAGGGAGAAGATAGACAAGACCCTATTCCTAAGGAAATCTAAGGGCAAGATTATCCTAGTCCAGATTTATGTAGATGACATAATCTTTGGATCTACTGATAACAACCTTTGCAGGAAGTATGCTAAACTTATGCAAGAGAAGTTTGAGATGAGCTGTATGGGTTAGCTTAAGTTCTTATTGGGCCTCCAAGTAAGACAGACTGATGATGGCTTGTCTATATCACAGTCTAAGTTTACCAGGGAGTTGATCAAAAAGTTTGGTATGGAGAATGCCCCCACCATAAAAACTCTCATGGGGTCAAGTATGCCTATAGAAAAAGATGAGGCAGGGAAACCTATTGATGAAACTTTGTATAGAGGGATAATTGGCTCCCTGTTATACCTTACTACAAGTAGGCCAGACATCATGTATACTATATGTGTTTGTGCTAGGTATCAGGCCCGCCCTAAAGAATCTCATTACTCTGCTGCTAAGAGGATTTTGAGGTATCTTAAGGGTACACCAGATCTTGGTCTATGATACCCTAAAAATAGAGATTTTGAACTAACAAGATATTCAGATACAGATTTTGCAGGCTGCAAAGAGGACAGGAAGAGCACTTTAGGCACAAGTCAGCTCTTGAGAGGAAGACTAGTGTCTTGGAGCAGCAAGAAGCAAACAAGTGTTGTAATTTCAACTGCAGAGTCAGAATATATAGCTACTGGGAGCTGTTGTGCACAGTTGTTATTGATCCAGCATCAGCTCCAGGAATATAACCTTTAGATAAGTAAAAGTCCTTTATTTTGTGATCCTACTAGTACAATCTCTATAGCTAGGAATCCTGTCTCACATAACAGGACTAAACACATAGAGATTTGGTATCACTTTATAAGAGAGCATGTAGAATGTGAAGATATCAGTCTTAAGTTTGTCCCTACAGACAAACAAGTGGCTGACATCTTCAATAAGACACTAGATGAAGCAAAGTTCAATACCTTCAAGTTTGAGTTGGGTATGCTGAACTTGGTCTAGCTTAATTTGATCCTCATGTTGTTTTTGTTGCAGGATGTACAACTTCTTGCAGGTTAAAAATACATTCAGTGGTATCAAGCTCTCCAAGTGGATCAAGATTCTATAATAAAGGATGATAAAAGATGCTCCAATTGAGGGGGAGCAAGTTCAGCTTCCTGTAGAGAACAAGAAGATGCAATAGTTTATTATCTGTACTCAAAAAGGGGAGAGAAGATAATCAAAGGCCAACACCCCCCCCCCCCCCCTGACTATTTTACAGAAGTCAACAGGGGGGAGAAGGAAGTTATCAAGGAAATAATCAAGGCTATGCAACAAAATAGGGGGAGTTGGGAGTAGTAATGATCACCCTACATGCAAGGTAAATGGGGAGATTGATGGGAAGAAGGAAATGATCAAGCAACAAGCAAGGAAAGTGTGGTAACCTATAACTTGATACTCTTATTATATGGTGTTAAGTTTTACAAATTACTGTTTTATCTGCTGCATATGTTAGTGTATATCATTGACTAAGAATTTTGTTTGAGGGTTTTGACTTCTTCAAATAGGGGGAGATTGTTTGGTCCATTGTGTAACGCTGCGAAACTCAAAAGTGTGACGGGTGGCGTTTTGAGCCAAATCTGGGATTTGGTAGAGGTGACACGGCCTGGGACACGGGTGTGTCCCAGGGCGTGTTGTGTTCGGGTTCGGCGTTGGTCGCGTGGTCGATGATTTTGGAGTCAACGGTCGTCGGGGGGGGGGGGTGAACACGGCCTGGGACACGGGCGTGTCCCAGGGCGTGTCAGCCACTCAAAGCTTTCCACTCAACGATCATTGACTGAGGGTGCACAGACTGAGCCCATGCATGTTTGGATTCGATACGAGCGTGTGAAATTCGACACGGGCGTGTCGAATACTTGTGTCCTGCTCGGGTCGTTTGGAGAGTTGTGCTGGATCGGTGATGTTACATTGCATAAATGGCTGGAGAAGACTCCGTGCGAATGTTTTTTTTCGAGTTTTCTACGAGCTAGATTACAACAGGGAGCCTTGGGGACTAACTCCAAGGTACACCCGGAAAACTGGGCAAATGCGTGATTTTGCCAACATGGTGGTCGGGGAGCCAACTTGAACATAACCGGGTAATTTGAACTATGTGATGGAAATGGGACTCGGGGAGTCTTGACCCGCACATATGTCTTAAATTGACGTTGCGGTATGAGCAACGGGTCAGGCGGAACCGTACCTGCTCTATGTCGTTTGGCGGAACCATTGGCATAGATGAGGGTCTTCGACGGCCTATGGCTAAAATGTACGTGACCAATGCCGGTAAAACAAAATGCTCATAAGGTTGGCCGTCCAAGGGGCGGTGGTGAGACGGAAACGTCTATGGCTTAAATTGACGTGACGTTGGTCGGATCGCCGTTAATGTGCCCTTAGTGTACGGGGTGTGTGGTTGTGCGTGCCTACGCCTGTGATGAAGTGTGTTTACACTATACTGCTTGGTTATCCTAACAAAGTGCTGGGAAGAGCATCGCCACCCCGAGTTGGGGGCGGGGTCGTTATAATTTGGTCAACATGGATGACTGTTGCTTTTGTTTGCCACCGTGCGGTGGATTGTTTCTTACAGGTGATGCGAAGCCGGGCTGTAAATAGCGGGCTAAAGCCCAAGTTGCTGAGCCGGCCCTCAAAGGCCTAATTTTTGAGTGTTTTCTTGTATTCTCATGTCTGGCCGGCCTGCGTGCCGAGGTTTGGAAAACACTTATATTTGAGAAAACTATTGTAAGGCCATAAGGCAAGTACTTGTGTATTGTACATTCCTGTTGGTTTGAGTAGTGGACATTTATGCTTGTGGCTGGGTTCTTTATTTCTTGCAACTTAATAAATTTCTTCCGCTAGATGCTCTATGTAGGACGTTTTGATTGGTTGATTGGTTTCAATGAGTAACCCACCGGTCTGTCTGTGGTATATGGCGTCGGGCCCCGGCCGGACCTACTGCTATATGTTATGGGACGGATTGGGGTGTTACAATTTGGTATCAGACTACCGGTTTTGGTCAAGCTTAAATGAATTCGTGGATGAATTCACTTTAAGGGGTGGTGAGTACATGTGTGTGCGTCATCGTTATAACATGAAAAGAACCCATGAATGTCCACTTAGGAATAAAAATACACTTGTTTGAGGAACTTGCGTGTTCCTATAATTGCTTTTTGGCAATGTTGTTTGGTCGCTTATCGGTATTTTGCACGATTATAGGTGACCAGGAGTGGTGCTGGGTCGTCAGAACGACCAGTTTCTGAGGCAAGCATCGCACCAAATGATGCTCCTGCAACACCTCCTTCAATTGAGACCATTCGATTGGTAGCGGAGGCTGTGTTTACGATGATCAATGCACAGCCTGCGAGGCAGGTGCAACAGCCTACTCCTGCTGTGGAGCAAGTACCGCTCCAAGCGGCGGAGCCAAGGAGAGTGGAACAGGTGGTAGTGGAGCCAGTGTTTCCTAGGAGAGATACGGAGAAGCAACTTAAGCACGTGATGGGTTTCAATCCGCCAGTGTTCTCGGGGACGGGAACCCCAACTCAAGCAGAGGATTGGCTCTCTATAATTAAGAGAGTGCTGACAGCTACTGAGACTGAAGAGTGGCAAAAGACCATTTATTACGACGTTCTTGCTGGACGGGGACGCAAGGCTATGGTGGGAAGGCTTGGAGCTACACCATCTGAGGGGTAGGCAGTTGATTGATGTCTCAATGGAGGAGTTTTCGAGGTTGTTCATGGCTCGATACATCCCCTCAACTCAGAGGATTGCTTTAGAAAATGAATTCCAGAAGTTGGTTCAAGGAGACAGTACCGTGGACGAGTATCTCCACGAGTTTACTCATTTAGGACGATACGCAAGCGCTACCTTTGCTGATGAGGAGCGCAAGACGAACCGATTCTATGAAGGCTTGAGAGATGACTTGAGATTGTTACTTTCGGGGCCTATGACGCAGGGTTTCCTAACCTTGGTCAACACGGCCCAGTCTTTGGAAAAGGACATGAAGAATGTTCAGGCGAAGAAGGACTCCAGTCGTAGGAAATCGGAGTTCAAAGTGCCGACTACTTCGAAGTCTGGATATCGCAGGTTCTACAAGAAGGCTAGGACGTCGGGTCCAACCCCTTCTTCAGGTGCCTCGGGGGAAACTACCAACCGAACCCCGAGCGCTTGTTTTTCTTGTGGAAATACGGGGCATTTTGCCCGTGATTGTTGGAGCGGACGTCCAAAGTCCGAGAGGAAGCAAGGAGCAACTTATGAAGAAATGGGAAAGGCGGTGGAGTCAACCGCGTCCCACTATGCTCCGACTCAACCGAGAGTCTATAATTTGGGCCAGCAGGAGGACATTAAACAGGCAGACGTGGTGACAGGTACGGTTTAATTTATAGCAAATTAGCTTTAAATACTATTACCTAGTGCTTGTTAGCTTAATACTGTTTGTATAGACTTTGTTCTGATTGGTGATAGTCCGGCACGAGTACTATTCGATACGGGAGCTTCACACTCCTTTTTGTCCCAAAGTTTCATAACGCTCATCGTAGTCCCTTCTTCAATGGCGAAGGACAAATTGGATGTTCTACTGTCAAATGGGTAATTGATGCGCGCGGACAGAGTATGTGCCGTAAAGGTTCATATTGGAAGCCAAGAGTTCGACTTGCTAGCGTCGTCGCTGCCACTAGTAGAGTTCGATGTCATCTTCGGTATGGATTGGATTTCGGTGCAGAAGGCTTTTATAGATTGAAACCGTAAAGAGGTCAAGCTGGGTGTTGGGCAGGAGACAACGTTTGCTTGATTGAAGGGGTCGAGCAAGACGTTGATGTCTGCTCTTCAGGTGGTGAAGGCGGTTTGTGCTTGAGCAGAGCTGTTCTTCACGTTAGTGGAGGCTGTAAAGCCTAAGACCACTTTGGATGGTATCCCAGTGGTATGCGAGTACCCCGACATGTTCCCGAATTATCTTCCCGGAGCCCCACCGCAGCGAGAGATCAATTTCATGATCGAGCTAGTGCCAGGTGCCAAACCTATGTCACGTTCTCCTTATAGGTTGGCGCCTAAGGAGATGGCAGAGTTAAAGGTTCAACTAGAAGAGTTGATGGAGAAAGGGTATGTGCGTCCAAGCTCGTTGCCTTGGAACGCACCATCCTCTTTGTTAAGAAGAAGGACGGGAGCTTGCGGTTGTGTATCGACTACAGAGAGTTGAACAAGCTAACGGAAAAGAACAAATACCCGATCCCAAGGATTGATGATCTTTTTGATCAGTTAGTCGGGTCGTCGGTATATTCAAAGTTGGATCTGAAGGTCGGTTATTATCATCTAAGGATAAGGGATAGTGATATCCCGAAGACAGCGTTCAACACAAGGTATGGGCATTTCGAGTTTACGGTCATGTCGTTCGGGCTGACTAATGCACCATCCATATTCATGGATCTGATGAATAGAACGTTCAGGGAGTACCTAGAGCGTTTTGTGATCGTCTTTATTGACGACATATTGGTGTACTCGCAGTGCGAGGCAGATCACTTCAAGCATCTGCATTTGGTGTTGGAGACGCTGAGGAGGAACGAACTATACACAAAGTTCTCTAAGTGCGAGTTTTGGTTATCCTCAGTGGCGTTCCTTGGGCATATATTCAGTGGAGAAGGGATAGCGGTAGATCCGGCGAAGATTGTTGCGATACGAGAGTGACCTGTGTTGTCTTCGGTAGCGGAAGTCTGGAGTTTTCTTGGGCTTCCCGGCTATTACAGGCGCTTCGTAGAGAACTTCTTGCGGATAGCGCTACCTCTCACGAAGTTGACATGGAAGGATCAGAAGTTTGTATGGTCGCAGGAGTGTGTGTAATCGTTTGAGGAGTTGAAGAGTCGGTTGACCACGGCGCAAGTGCTAAGTTCGCCAAGTGGGACCGCGGGCTTAGAGATTTATAGTGATGCCTCAGGCAGTGGTTTGGGATGCGTGCTGCTACAATATGGAAGTGTTATTGTGTATGGATCGCGTCAGCTGAAAGTGCACAAAAGGAATTATCCGGTCCACGACTTGGAGTTGGCGGACATGATTTTCGCGCTTAAGCTGTGGAGACATTAATTGTACGGCGTAAAGGTCAATATTTATACCGACCATAAGAGCCTGAAGTACCTGTTTGATCAGAAGGATCTAAACATGAGGCAGCGGAGATGGATGGAGTTCCTGGGGGACTATACATTCAAGATTCATTATGTACCAGGGAAAGGCAATGCAGTGGTGGATGCGTTAAGTCGCAGGGCTCCCGCCCAAGACAACTGGTTGTCGGTTCATGATGAGAGATTAAATCGGGAGTTGGAGGTGTTAGAGATCTGTTGTGTTGACAGGCAGACTAGCGTCGAAGCATTATTGAACTGGATGGAATTTCAGTATGACCTGGCTGATCTGGTTCTGCAGGCTATGGAGTTGGATGGCAGCATGAAAGAGCTTATGGATGCAGCATTGGATGGGTCAAATTCCCAGTTTTTAGTTGAAGATGGGCTACTAAGGAAGGACGATCGTTTGTGCGTCCCAAACGAGAGAAATCTTTGGGCGGAGTTGATGTACAAGGCTCATCATACCAAGTACTCAATCCACCCAGGGAGCACGAAGATGTATCGGTATCTAAAGAAGTTATTCTGGTGGTCAGGGCTCAAGAAGGATGTGGCACTGTTTGTAGCTAAATGTCAAACTTGCGCCTTAGTAAAGGCGGAATGCCAAAAGCCAGGGAAATTCCGGAGTGGAAGTTCGACGACATTTCGATTGACTTTGTGCATGGCTTATCAAGGTCGCAGAAGGGAAAGGACACCATCTGGGTGATCGTAGACCGGTTAACAAAGGTGTCGCACTTCATTCCGCATAGGAAGGATGATTCAGTGGAGAAACTGGCGAAGTTTTATGTGGATAATATAGTCAGACTGCACTGTGTGCCACGCAGCATCGTGAGTGATCGAGATGGGCGTTTTACATCCAATGATTGGAGGTTGGTGCAACAGATGCTCGGAACTAAGTTGAAGTTCAGCACAGCCTTCCACCCACAGACGGATGGGCAGACCGAGAGGGTCAACAGAACCATGGAGGACATGCTCCACATGTGCGTTCTAGACTTCAGAAAGCATTGGGAAGACAACCTATATTTGGTGGAGTTTGCGTACAACAATAGCTACCAAGCGAGCATACAAATGGCGCCCTTCGAGTCCCTATATGGTAGAAAGTGTCGCACGTCGTTGTCATGGCTAGAAATGGGTGAGGCAAGGTTGTACCAAAAGCAAGAGGTGGAAAGCGCTACTTCAGTGGTACGAATCATTCGGGAGCATTTGCTGATCGCTTAGGATAAGCAAGCTAAATACTACAATGCCAAGCACCGAAACGTGGAGTTCGCGGTTGGCGATTGGGTGTATTTGAAGATAAAGTTGTTTAAGGGTGTGCCACGGGTACGATGCTTGAAGAAGCTGAGACCGAGATACCTTGGACCGTTTAAGATTCTGGAGCGGATCGATGAAGCGGCTTACCGTCTGAAGCTATCGGTGGAGTTGAGTGGTCTACACGACGTATTCCACATATCAGTGTTGCGGAAAGTGGTGCAAGAGCCTTCGCAGGTGATCGCAGTTGATCAAGTACCGGTGGACGAAGGGTTGACAACTAAGGTCAAGCCCGTTTGTATTGAGGACTCTGAAGTCATGCGAATTCGTAACAAGGAGATCAGGATGGTCAAGGTCCGTTGGGATAATTGCGGTCATGAGGAGCTCTCTTGGTAACTGGAGCAGACCATGCTTGAGGAGTACCCAGAGTTATTTCACTCAGGTACCGCTTTTGGTTTTCTTTTTTCTTTTCCTTTGGTAATTTCATGGACGAAATTCTTTTAAGAAAGAGAGAGTTGTAACGCCCCGAAACTCAAAAGTGTGACGGGTGGCGTTTTGAGCCAATTCTGGGATTTGGTAGAGGTGACACAGCCTGGGACACGAGCGTGTCCCAGGGCGTGTCGTGCTCGGGTTCGGCGTTGGTCGCGTGGTCGACGATTTTGGAGTCAACGGTCGTGGGGGGGGGGACACGGGCTGGGACACGGGCGTGTCCCAGGGCGTGTCAGCCGCTCAAAGCTTTCCACTCAACGATCGTTGAGTGAGGGAGTACGGCCTTAGCCCAGGCTTGCTCGGATTCGACACGGGCATGTGAAATTCGACACGGGCGTGTCGAATACTCGTGTCCTGCTCGGGTCGTTTGACGAGTTGTGTTAAGGCAGCTACACGGCCTGGGACACGGGCGTGTCCCAGGGAGTGTCTAGCACACGGTATGTGACACGGGCGTGTCACATGGCCGTGTCTTGCTCTGATTGTTTTGGACCTTTTTCGTTGGAGGTACACGCCCAGTGACACGTGCATGTACTGGATGACACGGGCATGTCAAGCCTGACACGGGCGTTTCGAGTGCCGTGTTCTTTTTGGGCTGCGATGTTTTTAACGATGAATGGGTGACACAGCCTTGTACACGGGCGTGTCGCAATCCGTATTCGACCCAGGTTTTGGATTTTCGGGCTAAATCATAGCCGTTCGTTTCCTTGTTTTTAGATCCGATGGCTGGGGGTTGTTTCCCCAGGGTTATACCCGGGTTTAGTGTTTATAAAACCTCATTTGTCTTGGATTCACTCTCTTTCTAAGATCTAGAGAGAGGAGAGAGCAAGGAGGAAGAAGGAAGGCTAGATCCGGTCACCGACGAAGTTTCGGAGCTCCAAATCGCGAGCCAACTTCGGATCTACGGAGGCAAGGAGATTACGGTGCTTTTCATCCGCCTAGTTTTCCATGGCGCCGAGGATAAACGCTAGGGTAACGATTCTCATCCTAGGACATGTGAAGTCCTCTTTTCCTTTGTATAGGAAGCCCTCTCTCGCGAGTGTGCGGTGAGTTTGTGGCGTTCCTTGGGGTAGATATGTAAAATCCCCCTTGTGTAGAGTTCGCATTCGAGAACGGACATTGGCATGTTATGTGAAGCCTACCTAGACAAGTTGGTCTGGATTGGTGATGTTGCATTGCATAAATGGCTGGAGAAGACTCCGTGCGAATGTTTGTTTTTCGAGTTTTCTACGAGCTAGATTGCAACAGGGAGCCTTGGGGACTAACTCTAAGGTGCACCCGGAAAACTGGGCAAATGCGTGATTTTGCCAACATGGTGGCTGGGGAGCCAACTTGAACATAACCGGGTTATGTGAACTATGTGATGGAAATGGGACTCGGGGAGTCTTGACCCGCGCATATGTCTTAAATTGACGTTGCGGTATGAGCAATGGGTCAGGCGGAACCGTACCTGCTCTATGTCATTCGGTGGAACCATTGGCATAGATGAGGGTCTTCGGCGGCCTTTGGCTTAAATTGACGTGACCAATGCCGGTAAGACAAAATGCTCATAAGGTTGGCCATCCAAGGGGTGGTGGTGAGACGGAAACGTCTATGGCTTAAATTGACGTGACGTTGGTCGGATCGCCGTGAATATGCCCTGAGTGCACGGGGTGTGTGGTCGTGCGTGCCTACGCCTGTGATGAAGCGTGTTTACACTATACTGCTTGGTTATCCTAACAAAGTGCAGGGAAGAGCATCGTCGCCCCGAGTTGGGGGCGGGGTCATTATAATTTGTTCAGCTTGGCTGACCGTTGCTTTTGTTTGCCACCGTGCGGTGGATTGTTGCTTGCAAGTACTGTGGAGCCGAGCGATAAATAGCGGACTAAAGCCCAAGTTGTTGAGCCGGCCCTCGAAGGCCTAATTTTTGAGTGTTTTCTTGTATTCTCATGTGTGACCGGCCTGCGTGCCGAGATTTGGAAGACACTTATATTTGAGAAAACTATTATAAGGCCATAAGGCCAGTACTTGTGTATTGTACATTCCTGTTGGTTTGAGTAGTGGACATTCATGCTTGTGGCTAGGTTCTTTATTTCTTGCAACTTAATAAATTGCTTCCGCTAGATGCTCTGTGTAGGACGTTGTGATTGATTAATTGGTTTCAATGAGTAACCCACCGGCCTATCCGTCGTATATAGCATCGGGCCCCGGCCGGACCTACTGCTATATGCTATGGGACGGATAGGGGTGTTACACATTGCTCACAATGTCCCAGATTTGTAGAAGTCAAGCAAGTCAATGGTAAACACATAGTTGATTTTGATGTATGTTTAAGTTCATGCATGCATGTTGGACAAGTATTCCAAATGATTGTGACAGGTGGCCACAAGGTAAAAGAGTGGAGATATAGAAATCTATCTAAGTCCACAGGCGTTGAGTTAAGCCAGTTTACTCAACGCCAGATGTCAAAGAAGGATTATGGAAAGGCTGAAAATCGCCTAAGTTCATAGGCGTTGAGTGAAGCCAGTTCACTTAAGGTCAGATGCCAAAAAGCGCTGAGTAAGGTGTGGACTATCCAAGCCCATCAGTTTGCAAGACAAAAAATTAACTAAGTCCACAGGCGTTGAGTGAAGGCAGTTCACTCAACGTCATATAACAATAAGCGTCGAGTACAGCTGAGTCTGTCAAAGCTTCAGTAGTGGCAAGCAGAAAATCGACTAAGACCACATATATTGACTGAGGGCAGCTCACTCAATGCCAGATGAGCAGAATCGTCGAGTAAAGAACTAGTTAGTCAAAGCCTTTGCCTTGATAGTGAAGAAAAGTGACTAAGTCCACAGGCGTTGAGTTAAGGCAGTTCACTCAACGCCATACAACAAAAAGCACTGAGTAGCGCTGGCGTCCAGCTGTAAGATTTTTCTTTAAAAGGAAGGCCATATATCTGTAATTAAAGCTGGGCCTACGGGTCAAAAGAGCCGTTGGATGGCGGATGATAAAAGGAATGATATCGGCAGTGGAGTAGAGATCCTTTCTAGGGTTTGTCTTTTCGCAATGCGGTGGAACTTCTTCTTCTTCCTCGCCATTATTGCAGAGCTCGAAGGAGAAGTTAAAAATCGACTGAACCCAAAAGGTCATCAAGTTAGCTGCTGCAATCAACACTGGAAATAGCAAGGTCAGAGACATTTCTCTGAGAGAAAAGCAGTCAAGGCCTACCCCTGCTGCAATTAGTTCACAAACCAAGCAGAGCTTATCCTGAAGACAATTTCCTGGAGCTATGAAGAAGGAATATGGACTGAGTTTTATCGGGACAGAAGGAGGAAGACACAGAGATCATTTCTCTATTATCTATTCAACATCTAAGATCTTTTTAGATCTGAGTTATAAGCCTATTTATAAAGGCCTAGTGTATGATCTTGTATAGATCTGAGTGGTAAGATTATGTTAAGAATCTGAGTGTAGGGCTTTTGCCTGAGTTGTAGGGCACTTGTGCCTGAGTGGTAGGATTATTTGGATCTGAGGTAGCGTTATCCTCCTAGCCTGAGTGGTACTGCCTTTTGGCCTGAGGTAGGTGATCTTTTGATCACTGAGTTGTAGAGTTTTGTGCCCGAGCTGTAGGTCTTGGGGGAGGCTGAGTGGTCCTGCGAGATCGTGTTGTAAGCTCTTAGGAGCCGAGTTTTGGAGAAGGAGTCTTGTCTAACAAACTTTTAGAAAGTTGAGGGATCGTGGACGTACCCATAATCTGGGGAACCACTATAAATATTGTGTGTGCTGTGTGTGATCTTTTTGAAAGCAAAACTTGTCTAATCACATTAGACCCTATAACACACAAAGTCAAAGAAAATCTTAATAAGACCAAAAAACTTATTCACCCTCCTAGGTGTTTAGCTACTCTTGCAAACAAAGACTTTCACCTCCTCCCCGACTGGTGGCCGTTTCTCCTTTCCTTATTTTGGTACTGGGGCCTTCCCGGTTGTCTCCACTGGGGTCGATTTACAGGATACTGGAATCATCGTGTCACATCCCTTCTTTCTGGGGCCGCTACGGACTTCCTATCTTCCAGCTTGTGAGGCCTCTCCTGCCTCCTCTGCTCCTCCCCCCCCGGGCTCTTCCCTTCTCCTCGGTTCCTCTCTTCTCTTATCTCCCTGACTCTCACCTCTGAAGGTCTTCCTCTTTTCCTACCTCCCATGTTTTCCCTATCGAGCCTTGCCAAGAAGTCTGGATTTTTCTCCTCCCCCTGCACGAACTTCTTTGCCCTCTCAATTATCTCCTCGAAAGATCTCGGGGGCATGGACCCAATCTTTAGGCTGAAGAGGCCCTGCTTTAGGCCGAACTTCAGGACCACTATTAGGGTGAAGCCATCCACTTCCTCGACTTCCAGAACCTCTTCCTGTAAACGGTCGATGTAGTGGTCGAGGTTCTCGTGCTTCCCTTGCTTGATTTTAAAAAGAGTGGTGGCTTCCTCTTCCTCTTATTGGACGTCGCAAACCTTACTATCAGGCCCCGACGCAGGTCCCCGAAGTAGTAGATGGAACCTTCTGGAAACTAGTGAAACCAGTCTCTCGCATTCTTCTTGAAGGTGATGGAGAAGAACATGCATTTAAAACATCAGTCATGCATATTGCAGATTGACACCACGTCCTTAAACCACTGAAGATGCCTGATCGGGTCATCTCTGCTAGAGTAGTAGTTCAGGACGGGCTCTCTAAAGCCTTCAGGAACTAGGGCTGCTACGATATCGTTACAGAAGGGGCTCCTCCCTCCTTAGCAATGACGAGTTTCATACTCGTGAGTATCCTCTCATACTCGCTATCTTGGCGAGTATCGTGATATCTCAACGGTTGTTCCGCATCTCGAAACCTCATCCCTTGGTTGCTCACCGGATAGTGTCGTGACTGCATTGGTCGCTCATGTCCCTCTCTTGCTTGCTCCTTACCTGGTCGCCTATGTGGCGCTTCTTCATCTGACAGTGTCACGCGACGAGTCGAGGTCGTCGTGACATCGGGGCGAGGAGGTAACCAGACCAGGATGCTCCTCTCGATCCTCCTTGCGAACTCTTCGAACACTGCCACTGTCACAAAGTCGTTTCCTCTCACCGAGTTGCTGACTCCTGCCGAGTTGTCGACTATCTCCTCATTCTCGCCTTCATTCACCGTCTCGCCTACTTGCGAAACTTTTCTTCTCGGCTGCGATCAATCCACGCACACCACACCAAAGTGTTTAAGCCGGGAAAATCCCTACTCCAAAATTTGGATCAAGGCACCCTAAGGTTATCGGTTCATCGGTCAGACTCGACGGCTAGGACGTAGGAACAGATAGGCAACAAAAAGGACCTCAGGCGCTGCGGCAGAGAGGTCACACAACATACTCAGATGCTTAGAGAAGCTTCCCCTCTACAACCAAATATGACCGAGCGGAGTACGAGGTAGATTCTAGCTGGCGATTAAGTCAAAGCGATGGCTAAGATGGATGGTCGCTAGCTCGCGCCTGTGTCTCTAAAGAAAGGATCCAAAGGCTCAGCTCGAATTCTAAGAAATGAGGTAATCAAGATCTTTTGCGAGACTCCAAAGTCATTTTACTCGTACCCTTGGCCAAGTGGAGATGAGTCTTATTTATAGACCCCCCCCCCCTCCGGCAACTAGGCGACTTCTTGGGGAAGTTCGCCCAGGTTGGGCGAGTAACTGCCCTAGTCGCCCACCTGACGAGTATAAGAGGGGAGCTCGCCATACTAGCTCAGGTCTTCTACTTTTTTGAGTGTTGACACTGACTTCTGTCTTGACTTGTTGATTTTGGCTCTTGTTGGCATTGCTCTGAGGGTCCACCCTCGGCGAATAAGGATTGTACAGACATACTTTTAAAATAATGTAAAAACTCAAATTAAACCACATTATAAAAAGTTGTATAATGTTTTTTTTATATAAAAAAAGGTAATATTGGAATGTTGAATGTTCCAACAAAAGGTATTTTCACTCATATATATTATACATATAACGGTGACACGTGAACATACATAATTAATGGTGTATATTCCTCTCTCAATTAAGATGAAAGTATATTATATTTGTGATCCTAAAAAAATAAAAGTGACAAGCCATTCTGAAGAAGCTATCAAAATAAAAGTTTTTAATAATTTGAGAGAATAACTAGGGCTAACGACATTACCCACAGACCGTAATCCTAGATTTGGAGGTCCCTATGTTGGGAGCTATTTTGTGATATTGGTCTACATGTGTAATTGAGCATAATAAGATCCAATGTAATAAATGAGTTACGCACCAAGCATAGTCCAATAAGCCTTTCTTAGTACACAATACCTATTCCAATAGACTTAAGATAAAATAAAGGCATTAGATAACCTTTATTAATTAATGAGTACATAGTTATTTTACTTTTACTAGTAACAATGTGTTATGCATGCATACACACATTTATTATTATATTTTTATTTTGAGAAAATAAAAATATCATTGAACTCTAAGGATTGACTTTGTTTATTTTCTTCTCAAAGAAGCTTGGAGGCACAATAAGTCCCAGATCTCGCAAAAACTTCACATATTTAGGACTGAGTTTTGTGGGACAGGACTCATCGTTCTCTTGCGGCGTCTTTGGTTTCCCCAAATTGAGACAATGAGGCTCGCAATCCTGCCCACAATTTTCGTACCCCGGCATTGTTATCTTGCAGAACGTGATGCATTCGCAATAACATCCACCGGCTTCTGCCATTCCCATGGTGGCAAAAGCCATTATAACATTTGAGATAAGAAGAGCCACGATAAAAATTCTTAAACGCCATCTTCGTCCTTTTACGAAAAGAATTAAGTATATTGAAAGGAAGATGGAAAGTGCTAAGAGCCTTGTGTGGGAAATAATTATATGATTAGAAATACCTAAAGAAAGTAATCCGCTATTGAATTGTTTGTGTGGTTGGAACAGAAATGAGGAACTCTTTGTTTTATTAGGAGAAGTTTTACTTGTTTGTTGTGGTTGTTCCTATCGGCTTGGTACAGAAATAAATTAAAAAAGAGTTGAAAAACAACAAAAATGTTCTTGTTAAATTGAGTCTAACTGTTTAAGAAATAAAATCTTTTTCTTTCAATATTTTTGCACTGAATTTGAATTTTTTTACATTATAATGTATAACAAAAATCTAATTGAGTAATGATGGGATCAGTCTGTCGCCCTCTTCTTCTCTTCAAAACATTGTACAACAGCAACAGATAGTGACGTTTGGTCACCACGGCCCCAACCTTGTGGTTATTCACCTCTTTCCAAGGTTTTCTACATTAAAAAAAGTTTCTTGATAGTCATCACCTTTTCATTGACTGTTTGCACGTTCGACCACTCTCGAGCTAAGACAATGCATTCAAGATCACTCTATGGGAGTCTCGATTAGCTCTAATAAGTAAGAATTTCTATTTACCTAAATTAATATTTTTTAATTCAATAGATCAATGCATTTATAATTAATTTGAATAAGTGTTATTTTATATTCATTCATTCTAGAGAAAGACATTAGAAGGCCACCAACCACCTAAGATGGTCTTGAGATTACCCTAAGACGGATTGTCAATCCATGATCTAAAGGACACCGTGCATGAAGCAACATGCCACCAATGTCACCGTCCTTCGTTTGATCGAACTTGACACAAAATTGTGAGTTTACCGTATTTTCAAAACTATCGTTTTAAGCCCATCATGCTTGTAGTACTTCCTGAGATTATTTATAAATACATGATAAATTACATATGCTTTTAAAAATATATATAATTATGATTTTAATTTTTATTTTCTCTAAGATAATTATGATCGAGTGAACCGCATAGGCGGACAGCGCTCGCCCGAAGATATGTTAAGCCGCCCGGGGGAGGCAGGTCTCGGATAAAGCACGAATGCACCCGCACACACGGGCACTGTGCAGGGACAACGTGCTCGCAGCAGGCCATCGTATCGGTCTGCCACCGTCGTCGAGCCACTTTCCCAGGTTGCCCGGACCGCCCGGCCATGCTTGTCATTTTCGAATATTGGTGATTCAGGTGACCGAAACGGAGCAACGTCATTTATCAACTCAAGATCCAGTCGGGGGCAATTACCAACGCGTCCCTTCAAGAAAGTTATAAAAAAACCCTCAAACCTTCATTTGAAGGCAAACAACTAGAGAGACTAGAGAGAGCTCTGAAATTTTCCGGCGAGGTCATGCTACTTAGATCGTTCATTTGCTCTGAATTCTCTCTGCTTTATCTCAAGTCTACTCGCTCTCAACACGCTCGAGAACGCCTTAGCAAGCATACGAAAAGGCATAGAAGAACGTTCTCGTAGACGCTCTAGATCAATGAACTTGTCTATATTCTCTTCCATCTTCGCCTTCGAGGCTTGTAAACGGAAAGGTGGTATGTCACCCTCCGAGAATCTCAACTCTTATAACCTCAAGAAACTAGTGGATTTCGGTCCGGCACAGATCCTATCACATGGTTTTTCACGTTCAAACGCCTTGTTTGTCATTGTTATTGAACTCTTTTGACTGTTTGCGCAACCCATCAAAAAAAAACTAAAATCACTAAATTCCCTCGAATATTCATAAGATCCATGAGTTTTGAAATAAAAATGTATACTTAAAAACACAAGTCACAGTTCACGGGGGGAACCCCCATACTGTCGCGACAGTACCCCTTCACGACTGTGTCGCTCAGCGATGACACTCACTCCACTCACTCCCTTGGAGCGCGCTAGAAAATTGGTCGCCAACCGGAGTACTCAACTCTGGGGGTGCGAGTGAAGCCGCCCTGCACACGCGGGTATCGTGCAGAAACAGCGCGCGCACGGTTGGCCATCGTATCTGGCAGCCATCGTCGTCGAGCAACTTACCCGGGTGGCCCAGACCACCCCGGGAGGCAAGCTTATCATTTTTGAAATATTGGTGATCCTGGTGACCGGAACAAAACAATGTCATTCATCAACTCAAGCTCTAGTCGGGCGCAATTACCAACACATCCCTTCAAGAAAGTTATAAAAGACCCTCAGGTCTACATTTAAAGGCAAGTAACCAGAGAGACTAGAGAGAGCTTTAAAGTTTTACAGCGAGCATATGCAATTTAGATTGTTCCTTCGTTCTGTATTCTCTATGTTTGCTCTCAAGTCTACTCGCTCTCAACACTCGCGGGAATGCTTTAGCAAGCATAGGAGAAGGCATAAAAAAACTCTTGCTCAATCTTAGTTCCTTGGGATCTCACCATCACGACTCCTGCTCCCAGGGAATTCTTTCCAAAAGCTCTGTCCACGAGACTGGGCTGGAAGAGCCTTTGTCTCCTCCTGCCTCGGCTGAGAAGTTGGGCAGGAAGTCCGCTACTGCCTGGGCCTTAATCGTCACTCTTGGTGAGAAAGAGATATCAAACTCGCTGAGCTCTACCACCCATTTTGCCAACCTTCTTGAATTCTCCACTCCATCAGATAATTCATAGTGGATGATCAGATACGACCTTGATGGAGTGAGGTTGAAAGTATGATCGAAGACTCCGTGCCGAAGTCACTAAGGCGAAAGCTAGCTTCTCCTAGATAGGATACCTCGTCTAAGTCTTCCTCAGAACCCTACTCACATTGTAGATGGGGAGATTCCTATTCCCCTCTTCCCTAATGAGCACAGAGCTGACTGCCTCCGCTCCCACTCCTAGATAGAAGAGGAGATCTTTGCCTTCTTGTGGGCCTTGGAGTAGAGGAGCTTGAGTTAGCTGTTGCTTGAGCTTTCCAAAAGGATCCTCACACTCTGTGGTCCACTCAACTTTCGGTTGCCTCGAAGAGTTTTAAAAAAATGGAGAGTGCTTCTCTCCTACCTTGGAAAGCAAGCGACTAAGACCCGTTAGCCTTTCGGTCAGCCTCTGGACTTCTTTAGAATTCTTTGAGGATGTCATTCTCAGAATGGCCTTTACTTTTTTCGGGTTAGGCTCCACCCTCCTCAGAGTGAGGAGGTTACCTAAGAAATTTCCGCTTCCTGCTCTGAAGACGCACTTTGTCGGGTTGAGCCGCAACTTATACTTTCGCATGGTTGTGAAAGTCTCCATCAGATCCTTAGTGTGCTCCGTGATGCTCTTGCTCTTGACCAGGAGGTCATCCACGTATACTCCTAGATTCCTCCCCTTTTAATCCTTGAAGACGTGATCCATCATTCTTTCGCAGGTGCCCTTATGTTCTTAAGCCCAAAGGGCATCATTTTGTAGTTGTAGCAACTGTCGCTGGTGAAGGAGACATCGCGGCAGTCGGGGGATGCATCCGAATCTGGTGATACCCTAAAAAATCATCAAGGAAACTCATCATGGGAAACCCGGCGGCTAAATCAACCAGGGCGTTGATTTCAGTAAAGGGGTAGCAATCCTACAAACAAGATTTAATCAACATTGAAAAGTCAATACATAGTCTCCAGCCTCCTCCAGCTTTCTAAACAATTACAACATTGGAAACCCAGCCTGAATACTGGATCTCTGAAATAAAATTGTCCCTCCAACAACTTCTACACTTCCTTCCAAATCTGTTCATCAAGCATGGCGGCGCTTTGTAATATCCTTGCTTGTTCCAAATGATATAATAGCGGGTCCGATCGGGACCCCATGCCATATTGAATGAACAAAACGAAAGAGTTACTAGATGATTATCAATTAAACCTTATACACGACGCATAACAGGATTATACGCTAACGGAAGCATTTAATAAACTTGAAACCAGAATGTCCACGACTCTAATAGGAATGAATAACAACAAATACAATATCTTACTACGGCCTAAAGGCCTTACACACACAACAAATGATTAACAACAATATGTTTTCCATGCATCGGCATGCAGGTCGGCAAAATATGAAAACTAAAGAAAAACTTGGGCCTTCGAGGGCCGGCACAGCTCTGACTCCACTCCGCTACTTCCCGCTTGGCTCCACAACACCTACACTCAAACATTCAACCAAGCAGTGTCAAACAAGGCAACGGTCAGCAAGAACTGACCAAATATAATGACACCACCCCTTTCCTCAGGGTGGCGGTGCTTCTTCCCTACATGCAAAAAGCATGTTTACATAATAAGAGGAAAATGTACAACTTAAGCATCATATATCACAAACGTGGCGCAACCAGCCAGACATTTCATGCACACGGGTCACCTTAACGGTATATTGGGTTCTCTCCGAGTCTAACCTTTTGCCAATACATGCATACAATAGTGCATAAACATGCCAACGGTGAACTCCATGAGTCCCACCACCATTCTCAGTCCCGGACTGGATAGTTCCGCTTGAGCATTCCTAGCCAGGTCTATAGGCTCGACGCACCCCTATGCCAATGGCAATTGCCACGTACTTCTGATCTATTTAGCCGAACGACATAGAGTGGGTACAGTTCAGCTCTTCCTCATTGCTCACAGCTCGCCGTGCCAATTAACATCAATGACGCAAGTCAGCATACCCTTTTCCATACACTACATAAGCAACGTTATTTCCAAGGTTGGCACTCGTGGCCACGAAGCTGGGCACCTAAGGCACACAGATCAACATGCTAACGCACGGTCTCAGAGAGACCGATTACGCACAAACACTACAAAAGCTACCCGAGATCTAATGTCAATGATACAGCAATCCAAAACAAACATTAGGTGTTTCCTGGAGTACACCTCCAGCACTAACTGCCGCTCCGTACAGATCCTCATATTCCAAACCATACAAATTCCATGGAGTCTTCTCCGAGAACCCATAGAACATCACCAATCCAGACTAACATGTCTGGATGGGCTTCACACAGCATGTCTAATCCGTACTCGTGCTTCCAGATACTAAATATAAATAATAGCGCAGATGTACACATCAACCCGTTAGAGAGCACCCTTCGTCCACCCGTCAAAGGGGGTCTTCCATGCAAACATGCTAAAGTAAAAGGGACTTCACTTGTCCAAGAAGAAACGTCGTTACATTTGACGTGTGTTTTGGAGGCATGGCTCGGTCGTTACGGATTTGGCTTCCACACACCGGTACGAGCTCCAAAAGGTTCTTCTTCTTCTACCACCATCGTTATGCCATCGCCAACAAGAGCAAGACCACACACAACCCCTCTCGGTCGGCCAAGATGAGAGGAGGGTCGGCTATAGGTGCTCCCCCGGCTTTCTGTTCTTCCCTTGTTGTGCACACAGCAATATAAAGGGGTCGGCCTCAACAATCGGGCATCCTCTGAGCCGGCAGCAGCCAAGACAAAGAGAGAATAAGGGAGGGAGGTCGGGATGCTCTTAGTTGGCAGCTGCTCCCAAAAAGGGGAGATACTTCTCCTCCTTCCAACCGGTTGGCTCCCGAAAACTAGAGGGCATAGGTACTTCCAGCGGCGGCAGATCTAGAGAGTGAGAGAGAGATATGGGAGAGGAGGCTCGGGAGAGGGAGAGCTGGGGAGATCAGCCTCCTTCCAGCGGCGTGCGTGAGAGAGAACAAGAGAGAGAGAGAGATTTGGAGAGGAGGTCAGGATCAGGAGAGGGGAATCGGGGAAATGGGAGCTTGGTCTGTGAGAATGAGGGAGGAAAGGGGGAGGATTTTAGGTTTTATATAAACCCCTAGCCAAACTACTATCTGCATACGACCCTCTAAATGCACACCAAAACTCACAAACCACACACCGACACCCACTATCCGCACATCGAATTCGTAGACCTTATGTATTATAACACATATCCCTATACCACGCCCTCTAAAACACACACCAAAATAACTTTTGGTTAAATTTGGGGTGTTACACGCTTTTATTCTGCTTCTAACGGACGGGGGAAACTTTGGGATCCAGTTTAAGGTGATGACAGACATAGGGGTGTGCATGAAAAACCGAAAAACGCCCAAACCGCCTCGAACCGCCCAAACCGAATCGATTTTACACCGAACCGAACGACTCGGTTCGATTTTGGTTTTCCTCTCTGAAAAACCAAACCGCACCGACTAATAATACATGTAAAAATATTACCAATAATGATCTTTTAACTATTTTATTAACTAAATAATGTACACAAATTATATGAACTTAATAATTTTTATATCATTTGAGCCAAAATAAATTTTTGTAATGCATATTTTGCATCAAAAATAATTAAATATTTTGTTTAACTTATTTTACTTATATTTTTTAATATTTATAACTCGATTTCGCAATAAAAATATTCAATCATAATTTTTTAATGTAATATGAGCTATTAGTTGCAATATATCATATGTAAATAAAGTTTGATGATATTTATTTTTAATTTTCTTGAGATATTTAAGTACACAATTATTTTAAATAGTATAACTGAAAAACCGAACCGAGTAAACCGATAGAAAAACCGAACCGAACCGATAAACAATGGTTTGGTTTCGATTTGGGTCGAAACCGACCCAAATCGAACCGCTTGCACCCCTAGGCAGGCAGCCTCTGTATCGATTCCCAGTATCTCCACGACGCTCCAAGCGAAAAAGTCCACATTCTCTTGCAGACATGCGGCCATCACCATCTTCCCTTCCAACGTCGGGGACCCTCTGATCTTTAACAGTCTGGGCTCTCCTCCCTTGGATATCACCTCCAGTTCTTCCAGTTCCTCAGCAGATCTCAGCCCTTCATCCCCCTCCAGTTTCTTCTCCAGCCTATCCACATCCTCCGTCCAGCTGATGGTGCTGACGACATTCAGATAGCACTCCCTCGCAGCTTTTAGATTACCTCTGACCTACACTTGGACATCCCCCTGGCAGTACTGCAGGCACTGATGGTACGATGATGGAACCACCTTGAAGTAGTTGATGAGATGTCTTCTAAAGATGGTGTTGTAGCAGCTCGGTGCGTCGACGATGACAAACCTGCATCGGATTGAGGTATCATCAAGGGTCACCAAAAGAACAGCTCTTCCCTCCACCTCATTCTTCTCTCTAGAGAAGACAAAGAAGGGCTCGTACGCATCGAGGATCCTGGACGCTTCTACCTGCAGTCTGACAAAGGTCCTCTTTAAAATGACATTCACCGAGCTCTCATTGTCTGCCAGGATTTGGTCAATTGTGAAGTCCCCAATGGCAGCTTGGATGAGGAGGGCATTATGAAAGAAGTTCCCATTCCCCAACATATCTTCCTCAGAGAAAGTTATCTCCTCCAACGACGACGGTGTTTGAGAGGTAGAGGTGACGCTCTTGTGGTAAATATAATGGAGACTCCCCTTACGGGAAGATCCAATCTCGGCTCCTCCGTTGATCACTCCTACCTGCCCTCCTCTTGGGCCTTGGACCACCTCCCCGCGACCTTTTTGGTCGACCTGATCCTCTTTCCTCCTCCTCCCTGGAGCTGGGAATTCTACCGGTCTTGCGGGGACCTCCTTCCTTGACTCTTCCCACTCTGCCGCTACTGCACTCATCCAACCTCCTCCCCGCCTCCCAAAAGTCTAGGAAGGTCATAGTCTTGTGCCCCTCTACGCAATGCAGATCGCAGTGAAAGGAGATCTCCACCACTTAGTTCCTTACTGATTGAACCCTCATGTGATGCATATTCCCTTGTCGGGCAATGAGAATCGCCTCTTCCTGAGTTCTTCCATGCCTCCTCCCCAGTTGGTGGTCGTTCCTCCTTTCCTGATTTTGGTACTGAGGCCTTCCTGGTGGCCTCCACTGGAGACGATTTACGGGATACTGGAATCGGCGTGCCTCATCCCCTCTTTTTGGGCCGCTATGGGCTTCCTATCTTCCTGCTTGTAAGGCCTCTCCTTCCTCCTCTGCTCCTCCGCCCTCCTGGGCTCTTCCCTTGTCCTTGGTTCCTCTCTTCTATTCTCTCCCGCCTCTTTGGCACTACTCTGGCCCTCACCTCTGAAGGTCCTTCTCTTTCCCTACCTCCTAAGTTTTTTACTATCCAGCCTTGCCAAGAAGTCTGGATTTTTCTCCTCCCCCTACACGAGTAACACCCCTATGTAATGACCGTATAATATGGGTTCGGCTGGGGCCCCACAACATACAAACTCCATAGTTTAAGCATTATAAGATGATATAAAACTACCTAACTCAAAACTCAGAAATAAAAAGCGGAAACAAACAACCAACCAGAAGTTATCCACTACTAAAAAGGAGTTCGAACAGGCCTTAAGGCCTTACAATATCCAATTATCCAGAAACTGAAACAATAACCTCAAACAAAGCAACGTGCCTTGTCACTCCTTGGCTACCTCGGCATACAAGTCGGAAACATAATGCACTAAGCATAACACTTAACAAAACAAAGCTGCTAAACAAAAGTCCACTACATGAGGCTTAGGCCTTTTTGGCCGGCAAGCTTGCTCCCACATGCGACCATTGCCCTATAAAAATTTGTTGTAACGTGGGTCAGCAAAAGTTGACCTCGACTGTGTAACCAACACATCTCCTCCTAGCCGTCCCTAGTGAACCTCGGGGCACTCCATCACCCTGCAGGTCAACACTTCGTATGCAAATGTATATAAACATATAAAGTAAAGAAACAGGTTATGATATTACATACATCAAACAAATTTCTATGTTGAGCAGTTAATAAAAAGGAGCCTACTATGCAGCATGTATGCAAACCTGGGTTTCACCCAAGACACCCTATAGCGCATGAAACTAATATATCATCACGCATCAAAACATCACATCACACGGGTACATCCATTTCCCTAATGGCATTCAAACTGCAATACTGGACTCTTGCCAAGGCCCCACCCGCTCGTGTGTCTCAAAACTCGGGCTTGCTTGTAAGCTCTGACTTCTCACGTTAGGATTCCATCTCACAAACAACAAACCGATGCTAAGAACCCTTGTATGACCCCACCCGCTCATGGGCTTCATTTCCCGGGCTTGTCAAAAGCTTGGCATTCTTGTTAGTTTCATAGAGGGGGACTTGTCTCGCCGGGACACTGTCCACACATGACTTGCACGTCACGGGCTAGCTAGCCGACCATAGAGACAAAACCAAAGGGTTGCTAGATCTCCCTTAGAAAATAGATCTTCTGGTGGCAGGACACCTGATCAAAAACCTGTAGTGGATTCCTATCAGGGGGTAGAAGAGTAGATGTACCCAGATTTATTGGGAACCTACTATATAATCCTTGTATCGTCTGTGATTGATACTTTTTTTTGTGTACTATGAATTTTATTTATCTTTATATATATATCACTTATTTTTAAATCCGCTATAAAAAATAATTAAAGTTTTTAAAATACTCTATTCACCCTCTTCTAGAGTAAAATTAGATCTATCCCTTCCACTTTTAGCAACCTTCATGCGCTTCTGAATTGTTCGCACCAACTCATAAGCATCGACCACCACCTATTTTCACAAAAGTTTGGTGTCCCCCGCCTCTATCCATGACATCGGTGTTCGACACCACCTTCCATACAAAGCCTCGTATGGCGCCATCTTGAAACTTGCCTGGAAACTATTATTGTAGGCAAACTCCTCCATGAAAAGGTGATCTTCCCACCTCTTGCCAAAATTAAGAGTACGCATTCTCAGCATATCCTTCATTATACGATTTGTCCTTTTTGTTTGATCATCAGTTTGAGGATGGAATGTCGTACTAAACTTGAGTTTTGTGCCCAAACTTTTCTGTACCAATCTCCAGTCCTTGGATGTGAACCGTCCATCACGATCACTAACAATACTCTTTGGAATTCCGTGCAACCGCATGATATTGCAATGTACAGTTCTACCAGCTTCTCCACATTGTCCTCTTTCTGATTCGGGATGAAGTGAGTCACTTTGGTCAAGCGATCCACGATCACCTAAATCGCATCGTTACCCTACTGCGACCAAGGTAAGCCATGCACAAAATCCATTGAGATGTCATCAAATTTTCACTTAGGGATGGGAAGAGGCTTCAGGAACCCACCCGGCTTTTGACAATCAGCCTTCACTAAGGCACAAGTTTAGTACTGACTCACGTACCAAGCTACATCCCGCTTCAAACCAGTTCGCCAAAAGGATTTATTCATATCCAAGTACATCTTTGTACTGCCCGGGTGAATGGAGTATTTCGTGAAATGAGCCTCAAACATTAACTCCTCACAGAGCTTGTGGAACTGCGGTACTGAAAGTGAGGATAGATACAACTCTAGAGGGGGGGTGAATAGAGTATTCAAAAATTATGACACCCTACACAACTCCCTTAGAGTTAATTTGTGGAATGAGTTTATAGATATTTGAAACCCTAGAGCCTAACACAAAGTGAGGTGCACTAGAGAAAGCTAACTGTAATTACAGTTGAGCTTTGGTCCTATCATAGCAACTAGCAATCATAGTTATTTCTACTCACAGCCACAGTGCAATAAGTTAAATGAAGCAACACAGACGACATAAGAAGTTTATAGTGGTTCCCTCTAAATAGGTATGTCCACTCTTCTACCACCCTGGTAGGAATCCACTACAGGTTTTTGTTCAGGTGCCCTGCCACCAACTGATCTGCTTCAGGTAGATCAAGTAGACCCTTTGATCTTTTGATCAGGAGCTCAAAATCCAACACAGATTTTTGATCAGGTGCTCTGCCACCAAGGTTCACTTTTGAAGAGAGTAATAACCCTTTATATAGGAGGTTAAGAGAGTTAAAGTTTCTTCTCTATTGTTAAAACAGATTAGAGAAGCTAGTGGATTGCACAGAGCTAGAAAGCTCTAAAGAATCAAGGCTCCCCCTGGCTTAGAGAATATCCAGGAAGAAGTCTTGCTTCAGGGTGCAGGAACTCTTCTGAATTCTTGACAGAGAACTGTCTTGAAATTCTGAAGGAGAAGCTTGAAGAAGACTCTTGATTTGTAATAGGTTGTTCTTCTTTAATCAGCTTCCTTTCTTCTTCTTCTTCTTCTTCTTCTTCTAGGCACTGAGTAGATGTTCCTGTAAGCAGGATGGACTCAGGATTGAAGAAGAATGTTGAAGAGAGTAAATCTTCTCAATTGAATGTATCAATGACTGAGAGCTGTATCTCTTTGAATCTGTATATCTTGTGTCTCTTGTTATTGTACATCATTTCTTCTTTCAAAAGAAGCTCTTTATATATGGGCCTTTGCAACGGCTCTAAACTTGGTTTGAATTTTGTCTTCTTCTGAAATCTGCAATCTGGGCTGCAAATAGCACAAAACAAAACATATCCTGCAGGCAGACATGCTATAAAGGGATAACGCTTTATAAGAAGTTGCAAATCCAATCTGATAAAAGGAGTACTAAAGAAAGTCACATCAGACTAAACTCTGTACAGCCAAAGAAGACTTTTGTGTCTAACGGCTATAAAGGACAACATGGCAGAATAAAGCAAAAAGATATTTCAACTAATAAGACAAAAAACTTTGTCAGATAAAGCTTGACTTATGCACAAAGGATGGGGCAAAGATTGCCTTGAGGTGTATGCACAAAATCAATGAAATAATCTTTAATAAAATATGCTAATCAGATAGGAAATAAATCTCAGAAGAGAAAGAATACAAAATTACTAAAGGCAGACAAAAGATCGTCGAACGATCCATAGAGATCGTCGAACGAACCACATAGATCGTCGAACTATCAAACAGATAGTCGAACGAAACAGATAGTCGAACTATCAAAACAGATAGTCGAACTACCACAGAAGATAGTCGAACTATCACAACACAGCAGATAGTCGAACTATCAACAGATAGTCGAACTATCACAACACAACAGATAGTCGAACTATCAACAGATAGTCGAGCTATCACAACACAGCAGATAGTCGAACTATCAACAGATAGTCGAACTATCACAACACAGCAGATTGTCGAACTATCAACAGATAGTCGAGCTATCACAACACAGCAGATAGTCGAACTATCAACAGATAGTCGAACTATCACAACACAGCAGATAGTCGAACTATCAACAGATAGTCGAACTATCACAACACAGCAGATAGTCGAACTATCAACAGATAGTCGAGATATCACAATACAGCAGATAGTCGAACTATCAACAGATAGTCGAACTATCACAACACAGCAGATAGTCGAACTATCAACAGATAGTCGAGCTATCACAACACAGCAGATAGTCGAACTATCAACAGATAGTCGAACTATCACAACACAGCAGATAGTCGAACTATCAATAGATAGTCGAACTATCAGATAGTTGAACTATCCAAGCAGATAGTCGAACTATCAAGAGATCTGTCTGGTCAAAAGAGGTCGAGCGGGGTTCGACGATCGACGAGGCAGATACCACAGATCGTCGAGCTAACAAGAGTTGAACTAACTCAGAGTTAGACGATCTGCAGACGGACAAATGTCGACCAACTGATAGACGATCGTCGACCAGTCGATAGACTATAGCCGAGCAGCGTTCGACTATAGTCAAACGAAAAACAACTTAACCAAATTCCCATCTGGATAAGTGACAACTCAACAACTAGAGCAATCTAACTAAATAACTAACCTTTGTCCATAGATAAATCTTAGGTCAAGAAACTAAAAGAGAAGATTGAACTCAAATCCAAACTAGGGTACCAACAATCTCCCCTTATTTGGGTTAAGTCTCTCAAAAACAAAACACACAAAACAAACTACTGGAAATAAATATAATACAGGAAAGGAAATATCTAAGCAGCAGATAGAACCAATCAAACAGACAAATAAACAACTGTCAATCAATGAAACTTAAGAAGCATCAGAATCTGGTTTAGATACAGAGGAACCAGAAAGAAAAGAAATTTTTCTGAAAGAGTCTAAAGCTTCTTTCTTTGATAACTTTAGATCTTGTTCTCCAATAATTCTAGATTCTTCTGTTCTTGGAACTACTGCTTCAGGATGATTTTCCATATATTTTGAAGGATCAAAGACCTCAGGTCTAACCTGGAATTTATCTAGCTCCTTCTTTCTGAATTTATACATAGTCGTTAATCCTGTAATATCTTTTCCTTCTGCTTTGGCTTTTCTGATCTGGGCTGATCCAACTAGTTCAAGAAATCTAGCCATCCTGAAATCAGGGTTAAGCTCTTGACTTTCATATTCATTTTCACAAGTTGGATCTAAAGGTTTTACAGCTTTAAATTTTGTAGAAAGATATAACATGCTTGCAGCTGGCTCTCTATTTTCTTGAATAACTAGGGAAGAAGGAGGAGCAAACTCAGCATATTTCTTATTTGATTTTTCAGAGAAAATAACTCTTTTACCTTTTGAATCAGTTTTCTTTGCTTGAGCTGGCTTTGAGGAAGATATGCTTTTGGTTTCTTTGGAAGGTGAAGCTCTTCTCTTGGGAGAAGGAGGAGGAGAAAAAGTTGGTTTCTGATAAACTACCTCCTTTACTTGTTCTCTTGTATCATCATCTTGCCTTTGATATCCAGATTTGGATCTGCTTTGATATCCTGGATTGCTCTTCCTTTGATGAGATTGAGATGGAGTGAATTTAGCAGACGAGGCTGAAGGATTTGCAGACATATTACCAGAAGCTTCTACACTGGGAGGTGGAGGAGGAGGACCTCTAGGGGTCCACTTTGGAGCTGGACTATCATATCTTTTAGATTTCTTTCTTTGCTTTTGCTGATTCTTAGAGAATCCCATCCAATGCTGATATTATTTGGACTTGGGATCTATTCCTTTCAAGATGTAATAAGGAATGTCATGGTCAGGGTTAGGTGGAGGAGGAGCAACAACTTTCCTTTTTCCTTTTAGCAGATTTCTTTTTCTTAGATTCTTTTGAGTCATCAGAGTCATCTTCATCATCAGAAGAGATGATGGATGATGATCATAAGGATCAAAAGCTTCTTGCACAGCTTTTTCTTTATATCTTTAAAGCACCTTTTCTTTCTCTCTTCTCTAGGGCAACCTGTGCCAGAAGAGTATCTAGATCCAGTCCTGGGGTGTCATCCCAGACTGTAGACTTTTCTTCTTGAATATCTGAAACTTTCTCTATCTCAGTTGCAACTGTCATGAGGACCAGTTCATCATTCACAGCTACCTGAGCTGGAGGAGAAGATACAGGCTCTTGATTAGCAGATTCTTGCACTGGTTCTTGAGCAGGTTGCTGAACAGGTTCTGGAGCAGCTTGAACTTCTTCCACTAGATCTGTAGTATCAGGAACACAGATTTGCTAAATGAAATTGAAGCATCCCTTCTAGGTATTCACAGACTAGCATGTCAGTTAATATGTCAAGAAAATGAGTAAATGAATTACCTTCAGGATTTTCCTCAGAATTTCCTAACTCCCACAAGTCATCTAGAAAGGAGGTAATGACTCCTTCTAGGAAACGAGCAACTAAGGGAGTAGAAGCTTCTTCGAGGCATACTTTGAACGCAAATTCTGCTTCCATTATAATATCGGAAGGCTTCTGAACTGGTGCTGGAACTGCAGAAGATGTTGCAATGTCAACTGGAGCTTCTGTTACTTCTTGAATCTGAGCTTGGGGCTATGCTGGACGAGAAACAAGAGGCAGTCCCGAGGCATCTTCCTCGAACATCTCCCCCTGCCTGATTTCAGTAGAAACTGAAGTCAGGCCCCTAACTAAAGATGGCTCAGCAGATTTTGAGAGGGCTAGGATGGAAGATGACAAGGTAGAGATAGAAGAGACGAGAGGGCAATTGCTTCTTCTTCAATCAATTTTGATTGAAGGAGTAATTAGCTCCAAGATGGTTACAATGAAGGCTGGGGTTATTTCAAATGATGGTGGGGGAATCACAGTAGATGGATGATCATCAAGGATGGTGTTCTCCTGATGAGATGGAGAGTGAACTGGTGATTGATGGGTGGATGCAAGAAGATCAATATGATGTGAATGAGGAATTGGTGACTGAGGAGGAGTGAATAGCTCAGAAACCAATAAATCAAAACTAGGATGAGAAATCCTAGCAAGATGAGAGGGAAGTGGAGATGCTTGTGATGATGCATGGAGAATTGTGGAGGAATCAAGAAGAAGAGAGGCAGAAGATGGTACCTTAATTGAAGTAGATGGAACTGCAATTGAAGTAGATAGTGGCACTTCAGTAGAAGTGGATGGTAATGCAGAAGAAGTGGATGGAATGGAGAGAATGGATGAGCCTGCTTCATGTAGGAGGGGAGTGACTGAAACAGTCCTTGTGCTCTCAGACACAACTGGAGCTGCCCCTGCTGGAGAAGACTTCTGAAAGCTCCTTTTCCACTTAACAAACAGTGTTGAATCCATCTTCTGCTGGCATTGATGGATGTAGAGACTGTAACCAACAGCTGGGGTATTTCTCTCTTAGAAATATCCAAGTACCCTACCCAGGGTGACTTCCTTCTTGCTATTCTTCTTCCTCTCGAACAAGTCAAACATAACTCCTGCCCAATTTATCTGTTTCTTATTTACTATTGCACACATCAAAGCAAACTGTTGCCTGGTTATGTTATCATGAGCAAGTGCTTGCCCAGAAGCACTTTTCCGACTAGTTCAGCCAAGAACTTTATCCTCAATGAAAATTAATCTTTAGCAGTTTAGAAGGAATGCCTTCGGCATGTCCTAATTAAATTAACATCCTCCCAAACTCTGGAGTATCTTGTTCATATTCCTCTTCACCATTCTGTAATCCAAAAATATCAGTTAAAACGGCGGGAGTCAGAATTACCTCTTTTTGCCGCCAATCGTTCCAGTCATAGATTCGTCATTGGAAGACGAAGTGAAAGCCCACACTTTAATCTCTTGTATGTTTATCTTGATCCTTGTGGACATAAGCTTTTCCAACCTTGTTCCTTGCAGAGCTGGAGGATTTCTACTATCTCTGAATCACAAGCACTGAAAGAGTCAAAATCTACGCTGAAGCCGGCGTCAAACTTCATTACTGACAGAAGGGCTGGAGCAATCGCCATTGATTGGGTTGGAGAAGACGAGAGAGACGACGAAAGCGAAATGACAGAGAGCGCGAGGCAGAGCTCAAACAGAAAGACGGAATACGAAAAGACGAGCTCCGTCGACGACAAAAAGAACGATCTCGTAACCTAGGTCGACCATCGGTTTTATATTAAAACAGCAATCGTCGATCTATTTTAACAGATACTGGAGACGATGGTCGAACGGTCGTTCGACGATCGTTTCCTGAAGTAGAGTAGTCGATCAATCGTTCAACTATTTCTGTCTTCACAAACAAATAAGTTGTCGTTGCCCGTAGGTCGACGATAGGCTCGACCTGTTCGACTATCGTCGAACGTCGTTCGACGATCTTCAAACAGATTTCAACAAAGGCAGAAGTCACACTTAGTCTTTTCCATTAATCATGCCTAGTTGAACCAAAAAGAACAGATGCTTCTGTTCATCTAAGGCTTGGTGAAAATATCACCTCTCTGAAGGTCAGTGGATATGAACTCAAGGCTGATCTTGTTCTTTTCCACACAATCTCTCAGGAAATGGTGCCTAATCTCAATGTGCTTGGTTCTAGAGTGGTGCACAGGATTTTGTGCAATGGAGATAGCACTGGTACTGTCACACATGATTTTTGTGTTCTTGTGTGTGTACCCATAATCCAAAAGCTGGTTTTGAATCCACAGGATCTGTGAACAACAACTAACAGTTGCTATATATTCAGCCTCTACAGTTGAAGTTGAGACAGAAGCCTGCTTCTTACATAACCAAGAGACCAATCTCTCTCCCAGGAACTGACAAGTTCCTGAGGTACTTTTCCTGTCAACTCTACAACCAGCATAGTCAGAATCAGAGTATCCAATTAACTCAAATTCTGATTCAGCTGGGTACCATAGTCCTAAATTTGGACAACCCTTCAGGTGTATCTCAAAATTCTCTTGAGAAGAATCAAATGAGATTCCTTGGGTTGATCTGGAATCTAGCACATAGGCATGTAGCAAACATTATATCCGGTCTACTTGCAGTTAAATACAATAGGGAACCAACAATGGCCCTATAGTTCTTCTGATCAACTGGCTTATCCTGATCATCAGAATCTATAACTACATTAGTAGCCATAGGTGTATGCATTGCTGAAGCATCAGCCATCCCAAACTTCTTAACCAATTCCTTGGCATATTTGGATTGGGAGATGAAGATGCCGTCAGCATCTTGCTTTACTTGGAAACCAAGAAAGTAAGACAGCTCACCCATACTACTCATCTCAAACTTAGAATGCATCAAGTCAGAGAACTTTTTGCACAGTTTGGGATCAGTGAGCCAAAAATAATATCATCCACATACACTTGAACTAACAGGATTATGTCCTTGTGGTGCTTAACGAAAAGGGTTTTATCAACTACTCCCCTAATAAAGTTGTGCTCTAACAGGAAACTAGCTAGAGTCTCATACCAGGCTCTGGGTGCTTGTTTAAGTCCATAAAGAGCTTTTTGCAACTTGTACACATATGAGGGCTGAGTTGAAGAAACAAACCCAGGAGGTTGTTCAACAAATACCTCTTCCTTTAGCTCACCATTTAGAAGGCACTCTTGACATCCATCTGAAAGACCTTAAACTTCATATAGGCTGCATAGGCTAGAAAGATCCTTATTGCCTCTAGCCTTGCAACAGGAGCAAAGGTTGGTCATAATCTATACCTTCCTCCTGTCTGTAGCCCTGAGCTACAAGCCTAGCTTTGTTCCTTACAATAATTCCATTTGCATCAACTTGTTTCTAAACACTCATTGGTGCCTATGATCAGTTGGCCTTTAGGTCTTGGAACCAAAGTCCATACTTTACATCTTTCAAACTGATTGAGTTCCTCTGCATAGCAATGATCCAGTGGGATCTAGCTCAGCATTTTAATGGTGAGGGGCTCAACTTGTGAAAGGAAACAAGCACGCATTCACATCCTGTCTTAAATGATGTCTTGTTTGTACACCAGCGGATATGTCTCCAATCACTTGAGATATAGGATGATCTTTAAGTATGACAAGATCGTAGGTGGGATGTGATCTTCAGCAACAGTTGGCTTAATTCCTCAGGGAATTGGATCAACTGTTGGTGGTACAGCAACTGCTTCTGCAAAGTCTTCATCACTGTCTGAATCAGTGAATGAAGTTGATAGATGGAGATCTCTTGAGTGACATCTTTACTAGATTCTGGTACCTGCAATGAACTTGAGGAAGGGGAAGTTTCCTTCTCCTTATAAAAACATCTGAGATTCATCAAAAGAAACATGTACAGATTCCTCAATTTTAGATATTGAATTATTAAATACCCTATAAGCTTTGC